>QODF01000203.1:113734-224297 GCA_024372805.1 Oostethus manadensis
GATGTGACATTTGTAGCCTTATGATAATAATAATGCCGGAATTTGAAAATAATTCTCACCGTTTTAGCGCAAAAAAACGTATATTTAGCGCTAGCACTACAGCAAAACATGACTGAAGCTAGATGCTAATGCGCAGCGATCAATGCATTATTGTATGCCAGAATGTGACGTTTGTCGCCTTGTAATATAACAATAACGACAACCATGCATGACTTTAAAAATATTCTCTGAATTTGAGCAAATAAAGTGTAAAATTAGCGCAGCAGCAAAACAACCTATTTTAGATCATGTTCAATGAAAATGTCAACAGTCCAGCCTTACAACTTAATAATAATATTTATAGCACCATGTGATCATTTTCGCGAGTAAACGCGTGTTATCTGCAAGACTAGCTGTGATGCTAAAACACAAAAACACTTAAATAGCTAACAACCATGCATTGTTTCCCACCTTCTCGGGACGTTATTCATCATTAGAATTGGAATTCCTTTTCAAAAATGTACACAGGCACCCCAAGGCAACTCCAAATGGTAACAATGGCTGCCAATGCTAGCTAGCACATTATCATTACCGTTATCCTGTCGCTGGAATGTTCTACTCCACAAAATGCCGACCCTTCTTTTCCAGCTTACAGTAATCCCCGGAACAAAGCTGGATGCTAACGCCTGCTAGCGCATTAAGCTAACCCAAAATAGGATAGATGGCTAAAACAGAGTGAGGCTAGTGGCTTTATAACGTGACATTAGGCCGCCATGTCTTCAAATAGCACATTTCTCATCATGTCAGAGCGCGGGACGAGCAACACACACCGGCCTGAAGAGTGATGCTAACGATGCTAACGCTAACACAACACGAGTGGCGAGTCCTGGTTCGTCATACAGACGTCCAAATCAGGTAATTAGCCATTCATCTGCTAAAACAAAGTAAAAGTATAACGTTGTCGTCAAACACCGCGTCCTGAAATACATTTCTGACCGTTTTAGCCGGGGAAAGGAGCCTGATGCTAACGCTAACACCACAGCTATCCTAGCGTGTTCACCCCTTCTATGGGCCGCTGCAGCGCGGCGCCGAACCTCACCTCTTCCAAAATAACCCCTCCCCGAGGGCGGGGAGCAAAACGGAGCCGCATCTGAGGGAGGAATGACGCAGTTAACCGCGCGCCTGGAGCGGGCCCAGCTGTCACGTTACGGACGTATATTACCCGTATGAGATACCTTGTCTTTCCCACGCACACGTCTCGCTTCATCTTCAGCGCCGCTCACATTCTGCAGCTTGCAGTCCTTCTTCTTCGGCGCCGTTATGTCATGTGATTAACGGCGTTAGCCCCTCCTTTCTGGGGCCCGAGTGGGGGAAAGTGAGTTTTTTGGGACTTGGGTGAGTACCCGGGACGGGTATCGGTTACCTCCGGCACGCCCGAGGCTGCGTAGGCAACCGCTGACCGTGACGTCCATCCGCTCTGCTCTGGTGGGAATCCACAGCTTTTTCACTCGACACGCTTTCCGCAGGCGCTCCTCGGAGGTGATGACTTCTGACGTGTGATGGATTTACCTTACGTGTCCCTAAATCTCTACAGTCCCTCATTCATCGTGGCTGACAGCTTCCAGACCCGACTGTGATATGTGAATTTCCGGGAAATGGGATTCCTTATTTAGAGATGGAATAATTTCATAGTTGCAGCATAGAAAACATGTTTATGACCTTCTAAATACGCTTTTTAACATTATTAGAGCCATCTAGACATGTAATAACACCCCTATAGTCACTTTTATAATCATATTACCCAATATAATAGACATAATATGAGAAAATAATACATAAAAAACATGTTTATGACCTTCTAAATACGCTTTTTAACATTATTAGAGCCCTCTAGACATGTAATAACACCACTATAGTCACTTTTATACTCATATTACCCAATATAGTAGACATAATGTGAGAAAATAAGGTATAGAAAACATGTTTATGACCTAAATACACTTTTTAACATTATTAGAGCCCTCTAGACATGTAATAACACCCCTATAGTCACTTTTATAGTCATATTACCCAATATAGTAGACATAATATGAGAAAATAAGACATAAAAAACATGTTTATGACCTTCTAAACACGCGTTTTAGGCCGCACGGTGGATGACTGGGTAGCATGTCGGCCTCACAGTCAGGAGGTTCAGCGTTCGAATCTCCGTGGGGCATCTCTGTGTGGAGTTGGCATGTTCTCTCCGTGCGTGTGTGGGTTTTCTCCGGGTACTCCGGTTTCCTACCACATTCCAAAAACATGCTTGTTAGCTTCATTGGCCGCTCTAAACACTCCATTAGAGTGTGAATGTTTGTTTGTCTATATGTGCCCTGCGATTGGCTGGCGACCAGTCCAGTGTGTACCCCGCCTTCCGCCCGATGTCAGCTGGGATAGGCTACAGCATACCCACGACCCTAATGAGGACAAGCGGCATAGAAAATGAATGAATGACTAAATACCCTTTTTAACATTATTGGAGCCCTCTGGACATGTAATAACACCCCTATAGTCACTTTTACACTTTACTCTATATAGGAGACGTCCATCCATCCATTTTCTGGAGAAAATATCAATTCTATTTTTGCTAATCTCTGGCCTAAATTAATTGAACTACAACACCAAAGGAACACATTCCTAAGATGCGTTTATGACCTATTTTATTTTATTTTGTCTACTAAACTGGGTGATAGGAGTGTAAAGGTGACTATAGGGATGCTATTTCATGTCTAGAGGTCTCTAATAATGTTAAAACCCCATATTTAGAAGGTCGTAAACAGGTTTTCTGTGGTCTGAGTACCGAAATATTCCATTTACAAAGAAGAAATGATTTATTATTAAATTATTCCGGTCGGGTCTGGAGTCGGTGACAAACGAGGGATGACGAGAAACGGTATTCATACTTATCGTCTACATGATGACGTTCTTTATTAGGAAGCAAAAATGACACACATGATGTGCTTGGTCCGGGCCTGCATGAGTGCTGGCCCAACACTGGGGAGCTGCGGTGCAGGGACATGAATTCCAACATGTGCTGTGACACGGTGAAGCAGAGCAGGAGCCCCTCCCTTGGGAAACACACCCCCAAGATGACAAGTGATTTATGTCAATGATGACGCATTTTTGTCACGTTGGGCCGCCAGGAGGAAGGATATTTTTAAAGTTATGGGAGACAAATTGAGGTCAAATATTTTTTCCACGTCGGTTTCACGCCGGCGGTGACTGTCAAGGTGACGCAGATCAGGCGCTTGCACGGCGAAGCAGCCTCTCCATCCCGCTCTTAATCCCCATTGAGACGTGGAGGGGCCGCCCCGGGAAGCAGGATGATGAGGATGGTGGGGGCTGGGGAGGTGGGGGCGCCAGAGCAGGCCAAAGGCTCTGCTGACGTTCATGGGAATGTGCCGATCCATTCAGCGCTAATTATCAGCATCAATGGCGGGAGGCAGTGTCAAGGCGTGGGGATTCAGGCAAGGGGGTGTGGGAGAGTTCTGAGAGGTGGGACGGGTGGAGGGTGGGCACAGTCCCAGGCAAATATTATGACAGAACGGAAAGGTGGAGACCAGCAAGAGTCTGATATGAGCTTGACCTCGGGACTGCCAGACGGGCCGGGCCGGGCCAGCCCAAACGTTTCCCCTCCCCACACAGGATTTTTATGTTCTGCATATTTCACCTTTTTTTTCATGTAAATGTTCTGGTTGTTTTTGCATAATATTTATAATACTTACATTGTTATACCCTAATGAGGGAAAGCGGCATAGAAAGTGGACGGATGCATAGTTGGAATATTTTGCCTTTTTTCCCATAACATAATAACTTTTTCCCCAACCTAATTATTTATTTTGTTTTTGTTCTTTCTCATAATATTACCACTTTTTAAAAAATACATTTCATTTATTTAATTCTTTGTTATTATTACTACTATTAATAATATGATTTAATTTCTTTAATATTTCCATTCATTTTCTTCCGCTTATGCGGGTCGCGGGGGACTTTTTTTTTCTCATACTTTCACAATGACCGATTTATTTGATGTTTTGCTAGTTTGTCACAATATTAAAAACACGTTTTTTATTTAACATTTCAACTTTATGCTTCTAAAGTGATGTTGTCTCCGCTCAGATTATGATTCTTGTAATATTACTGCAGATTTGTTTCCATTTTTGCTGTTTTTTAAATTTTTTTACATAAGCTTATATGCCACGGAGCAATAATAAATATAAATATTTAGAAGTTATTATCATTAACTGTATCTAACTTAATTTTTGGTTTTGTTTGTCATAATATTTAAAAATAATTTAATTTGTTATATCAGCTTTATGCTACTCGAGGGATGTCATTATTTCCATATATATATATATATACATATAACGATATTATTTTAGGCGGCAGGCCAATAAAAAAGGTACCTTTTTATGTTATTCTCATCAACATGATCACAGTACGTTTTTGTCAACAAATTTTCCAAAAGTTACAACTTTAATTGTTGTTTTGTTTGTCATAACATTACAACATACAAAAAGGAAGTGTTTTATTCAATATTTCAACTTTACGCTATTAAATTTATGTTGTTTTTCCTTGTAATATTAAGGTGGTTGTTTTCCCTTCTTAAATTATATTTTCAACTTAATTTCCCAAAAATTACAAGTTGGTTGTTGTTTTGTTTAATAGTAATAATAATAATAGTAGAACTTAAAAAACAAAAAAAAAATTCAATTTTTTTTCAGCATAAAATTAGAATTTTTGCTACTAAATGTATTATTCTTACTTTTGTCAAATTACAGCTGGTTTTTCAGTGTTTGCTGTTGTTTTTGTTAGGTTTTTAATACTTTTCTTCATAAACGATATAATATAAACCAGCTGCAGGCCCAGGTCATTTACCATCTCTGTACCCCAGGGGCCTTTTCCCATCACAACAAGTTGCTGTTGTGTGGTTTGCCTCCCGATAACACACGTCAGTCTGCGTGTGTGTGCGAAGAGCCGTGCACTTGCAAGCGTACAGCGTGAAAGTCCACAGTGGGTGGTTCCCCCCCACTCTCCCTCCTCATACATCATCACCCTGACAGGCCGTTTCACTCCTGGATTCAGAATTCCGGCCGAGACACCACCTCAAACGCTCCCACGTCCAACACGGGGCTTGAATTCTCGCCGCCGAGCCTCCGATCCGTTCAAACGGAGGGGGGGAGGGGAAGATGACAAACATTCTCTTTTTTTCTTTTCTGCACTTGAAAAAGACTCAAATGTTCCGACGGCGAGCGTTTAACGGCGTGACCTTTACTGATTGGCAGGGAAGCGAGCATTAGATTGAAGTAGCAGGCTGTAAAACACCGAAAGGTTCTGTTTTTCTGCGGTTTTGCTCCACAGCTCGGTCGCTCCTTTCTTGTCCCGAGGGTGAACGAAGGGTCAAGTCAAAGGTCGGGCTAGCCGGCGCTTCTTTGACGAATTTGAACACGAGCTGTCGGAATGTCACAAACACGGTTTGCATGTTGAAACGACGTTTCTATTTTTATCGTAAAGTTCCATGTTTCCCCGGTCCGGGACCACGCCGACCCTGTGACCCGCCCTCACTAAACGCCTTTTTTACACGCGGCGCTTGAATTTCGTCCGCCGACGCGTACAGCGGATCTCACCCTGCAGGACGAACAAGATGGCGCTGGCGTGCTACTTTCGTGCTCGCCATCCGGTAGATCCCGGATACGATCTGACCTTCTCGGGTCTGACGCGCTCAAAGCCCCGGACTGAATCCTGACCTGCTAGCCAGGGACCGATAACGACACCGTAACGCAAATGATGTTCCAAATGATCCCGATCTGGACGCTCACGTTCAAAAATCCGTTTTTTTTCTCATCGCTGTGGTTCGAATTTTCAAAGGAAGTTTTGTCCTCTTGTTCCTTGAACTCAATATTTCGCCAAAACCGTGTGATCCTAGTGTGAGACCGAAGCCTGTGTCCTACCCCATCTACCAAAACCTCCGAGTACTGCCCTGACGGGTGACTTGGCCCACTTTGGTATGCGTCACATTTTGTTTATTAAACACTACAACTGGTCTAATGTGGGTCAAGCTAAGCAGTTAGACATATTTGAAGCAACAAAAGCCTACATTTCATCTTCGGGTTACAGGTGACAAAGCAAACAAAGTTAAACCTTGGTTAACATACGCCTCGGTTAGCATATTTTCTGGTTTACGTCGAAAATGTACACAAAGGTTTGCGTCTGTTTGCATACATTTCCAATTTTGCATACTAAATGGCATTATTAATACATTGTGTGAGTCCAACTATGTTCGGAACGTGTATTAATTAGACAATGTTAGCATTGTGTTAGCATGGAGACTGGAACCGGAAAGAATTTGTGTCTATTATATCATGAGCAGTTGACTCTTTGGTCTAATGTGGGTCAAGCTAAGCAGTTAGACATATTTTAAGCAACTAAAGCCTACATTTCATCTTTGGGTTACAAGTGGCAAAGCAAACAAAGTTAAACCTTGGTTAACATATGCCCTGGTTAGCATATTTTCTGGTTTACGTTGTCATGTTATGCAAAATGTTGCCTCTGTTTGCATACATTTCCACTTTTGCGTACCATATAGTATTGTGTGAGTCCAACTGGGATGGTAATGTATCCTTATTACAAAATATTAGCATGTTAGCTTTGTGTTAGCTTGGAAACTGGAACTGGAAGTCATTTTTGTGCATCGTATCATGAGCGGTTGAATCCTTGGTCAAATGTAGGCCTAGCTAAGCAGTTACACATAACAACAGTTAGCATATTTTCTGGTTTACGTAAAAAATGTACGCAAACTTTGACCTCTGTTTGCATACATTCCCACGTCGCAAACATGACATGACATTAATACACTATGTGAATCCAGCCGTGTTTGAAACGTATCTTTATTAGAAAATGTTAGCATGAAATGCCGTACTCTCAAGCCGAATGCATCTTGTGAAGGTGTTCCTTCATAGCAGTCATCAGTGAAATGAACACTGCAAAGAACATGATGTGAGGTGGGTATCCATCTGTCCCTCGTTCTCTGCATTTGCTTCGTCCTTTTTGTCTTTAACCTGCCTCTTTTGGAAAAGAAAAGAAACTTACAGTATGACTCTGAGTGTTAACGTCCAGCGGCCACACAACATTTTAGCATGACTACTATTTTGATGAGAAATATAATATGTACAGACTGAGGGTTGGCAGGGCCCTGGCCTTCTTGGAAGCTGAATGTGAAGCCACCCCATACCTTCTCAAAACGCCCGCCCGCCCCACTCCCTCCACATCGGAGGCTTGCAGGTGCACATGCTAACACGGCGAATGAAGCCTTGCAACAGTGTCTGGGTGGTAGGGGTGGAAGTGCAGCGGAGATAATCCTCGGCTTTTCCCCCTTAAGTCCTCTGCACGTTGGGCAGGTCAGGGGGAGTGAAAGGCGGGTGGGTTGGTGCAACCCCGTGGCAGTCACCCGGCCCCGCAGCTGTCCACCTGACCACCCTCGCTGGAAGCTGCAGTGGCCAAACCAATGAATTCTCCTGATATGTTTAAATGAGCGCTTTAACTGTGTAAAAGAGTGGATCGGAGGCGGCACGGGGTCAGCAGGCTAATGTGTTCAATATGGCCGCCACAACGGGGAGAGATAACGATGACAGGTTAACCCCGGGAGGTCAGAAGGTCCCGGAACCTTAGAGCCTTATTGCAGGCCGAGAGAGACCCTGCGTGCGGGTGGGAGCACCAGCTGACAGGATGTGCTCATTCCCGGGACACTTTTAACCCCTCTTCCCCCCCCCCCCCAACACATGTCCAGGCTCCCCTTGCAAACGCCGCTTTTCTTCACTTAATGACGACAAGCTCTGGACGAGAGGCCGGGAAGACGTGACGGTGGCGTCACAGTTAACGGCACGCCGTACCCTCCCGCCATCAGAGCGCTTATCATGTGACAGGGGAGGCTTGGCTGCGGCCGGGAAGCCGCAAGCTTTGCACGGCAAGCCTGACGGTTCCGTTCTGGGACCACCGTGATGGGGTCGGGTTTTGCGCCAACTGAAACGGAGCCTGGGAGCCAAATGTGGGAAGACGGCATCAAAAATAGGAGGAGACAGCTCAGCTAAGGGGAAAATGGTTCCCAAAGAGCAATTGTACTTGGATTGTTTGGGAAGACACGACTTTCTCACGGTGGCAGACGCCAGCAAAACCGGTGTCTGCGCTTTTAATGCGTGCACTTTGCATTGTGCTCTCATGGGATGGGTGTTACCTTACCTGCGAAAAGCACTCACTGGGTTTTTCACTGCCGGTGCCTCTCGGATGGAGCATGTTAGGGTTTTGGAGGTAATTATGTAACACAAGCATGCACCGCTCCTTGCATGCTGCCTTGCAAGGCCAAAATCCTGCATTTGACCATCGTGCAGTCATGGAAAGACACATTTTAGATGGATAGACAAAGTAAATAAACAGGGAACATAACTCTGACGTGTTATGTGTGACACTAGGACGTGCCGTTTAATTAGCGCAATGCAGCGACTTGTTTTATTGGCCCGAAGCACATTGTAAAAATGACAACAATTAAATAGGAAAACAAAAATCCGGCAAAAATGGAAAAAAGTCTTTTTAAATTTATTTATAAAGTAAAAATATGAGGAGAATAAAGTCGACATATTTTTATTTTTTATGTGAAATAATCAAAACAAAGAATAAAGTTGCTATTTTTGGAAATGTTGGTTTGGAAAATATTATATATAAAAAATATATGTATATATAAATATCCTAATAAATGAAAAGAACAAACAAAAATGGAAAAAACGACCCAAAAAGTACTTGTAATACAAACAGGAGCATATTTTATACAACTTGTTTGCATATCTACTGTACAAAAGGGAACAATAAAAACTGGACTTTTTCATTCATTCATTCATTTTCTATATCCCAGCATCCCCGCGACCCTAAACTGGACTTTTTATCTAATTATTCCTAAATATTATTATTTAGGAATATTTTTTATACTTATGTATTATGGCCGTGCAAACTGGAAGGATTTATTCTTATTCTGGTCTTTATTATGACATTTTTGCAGACATGAATTCAGTTTGAAGCTTTCCGTGGGGGTGGTTTATAAAAGGCGGCTTTAGTTTATTTGCTGCGCGGCCACGTGTGTCACGCGACAGAAACATGTACTTATTTGTGATACACTCCACATGGCATAGACTACAAATAATCCACAAAGTCAAAAGACGCGTGTGCGGTGCAGCGCGAAACTCCACGTGTCCAATGTTAACCGGGTGGCCGAAAGGTCACCTGATGTAGACCCCGGCTGAGGAGTTCCTCCCATACGTTTCCAGAAACCGGTTTTTCGTGTTCACCTTCTCACTCATCAACGCTGACAGCATCAGATTAGTGAGAGTGAACATCCAGTGGGTCACGCGGGTCACCTTTTTTGCAGTGCTTTCTTGCACGTTTCATCCTCCCGACGTGCGTCTCCAGAACCAACCCGCCGCCGCGCAGCGCTCACGCCCGACCCGGCGGGCCGGCTGCGGGTCTTGATGTCACGGCTGAGCGCCGGCGAGAATCTTATCGGCGTGCGGGGCGGAGAAGCAAACGGTAGCTGAATGAGAGAGACACAACAAGTGCAGAAAAAATCAAAAGACACACAAATAAAACAAATCGGCCTCGGCAATCGGATGACATCAGGTGGCCGGCGGCTGACCCCGCCAAATCCGGCAGATAAAAAACTGAGCTGAGGGTTTATTGGAGGGAGTGAAGTCACTGAGGTGCGCGTTGTTTGGATGGAGCGACAACATAATGTGCAGATAAACAACCTCCTCAATGTGCTCACACGCTGCCTCTCACCACGGCTGCTTTCGGGATGTTTGAGAGGCGAGGGAATGGCGGCTGGGAAGGAGATCAGCGGCCCTTAGGGAGATAACGACATTACTGGAAACAATGATGTCACCGCTGGTACTCTGAGGTGGCCAGCGAAGAATAAGGCGGGAGGCGGCGCTGTGACGGGTAATGGGGAACCAGCGACCGGGCTCCCGCTAAACCAAACTTTTTCCAGCCAGGGCCACATAGTGAAAAATGAAAAAAATGCAAATTTGCCATTTTTTCCCACATTTTTGCTCCTGTTTTATTTTTTTCATTTTCCAAATGTTTCAACTTTCTTCTGAAATAATTTTCATACATTTTCTTTTCGGGATATTTGGGAATTTATTCCCATAATATTTTGACTTTAATGCTGTAATATTTAAATATTTTTCCCCCAATCTATTAAAAAAATAATAATATTACAGCTTTTAAAAAATAACATATTTTTTCTTTAATATTTTTATTCATTTATTTATTTTCTATGCCACTTATTTTGACTTTATTATACTAAAATAACATTATTTTTATTGCTAACACATGCTACCACGGTGAAAAACTATTAACTATTATTATTATTATTAATTATTAACTATTAATTAATTTGTGCTGTTATCCTTTCCCATTTAGTTCAACTTTTTTGGGTAAATTTATTTCATGTAATTATGACTTTATTCCCATAACGTTTTGACGTTATTCTTGTAACATTTACAACTTTTTCTGCAACCGGATTTTCCAAAAATTACAACTTGTTTATTTGTCACATTACGACATTAAAATTTCATGAATAATTTGAACTTCTTGCTAAAAAAATGATTTTTTTTCCCTTACAATATTATATTCTCAAACAATTACAAATGTTATTTTTCTAGTACAACTTTTTTTGACTTTATTTTTAATTCCGTTTAAAATTAATTCCGTTTTTCCATTTTTATCTGCTGATGCTCCAATCAATTGGCCACCAATCAATATCATCCAATTTCCGTGAAAAAGCGTGAGCCGATCACCTGTGGCTCGTACTATTGCAGAACTGTAGTGTTATTTTTAAAGCAAATTTTTAGAGTCGCCCGCGGGCCAAAAAAACCCCCGCTGTGGTCTGCAAATTGCTCCCTGGCCGCACTTTGGACACCCCTATGTTAGCCAGTGCTACAATCTCTAAGCTAGGCATAATAAGCGCCCTGATTAAACAACACTGCTGTCTAAAATAGCACATCCACACAGGTAGCAAGCATATCATTAGAATTACACATAACTTACAGACACAGGCAAGTATTACGCAACTATAAGGTGAAACGCTTGAGGTGTGGGAATTTGTACGTACAACCAAAAGGGCGGTGCCAAATGACTTCCTCCCAAATGAGTGAGAGCTTTTTGTCCTGTCACTCACACACACCAGTGACCGGGAAAGGTTAGCATCCGTTGTATTTCACAGAGTGAGCGCGTTGGTCAACGGCGGAAGTGCCGGGAAGTGTTTCAGTGTCTAATATCCACGTTTGTTGAGAGCCGGTTGGTTTCCTTTTTAGGTAGCGCGTCCCCTTAATCTTGTATTTTCCGCCTCGCTGGCCCACTGTGAGCATTGGGCAACCGCTTTTGTTCCGTGCTCAAACAAGAGGACTTAGCATAAGCAAACAATCTCAGGACGCATGACCCCAAGTCATGGAGCTTGATGGAAACGGAGATAGTTGTGCTTGCAGTCATGTGGTTTAGCTTTTCATGGCTGTTGCTTGGATCTTTGGGTGGGTTTGCTTCTTTGAGCGTCTAATAATGAGTCCTATGGAGTGTGCCGGGGGTGTCCAAAGTGCAGCCCGGGAGCCACTAGCAGCCCGTGGCTCTTTTTTGCAATGTAAAAATGTAATGTAAAAAGAAAGGAAAAAAATAAGCAGTACATTTACAAGAGCAAAGTCCAAATGTTTGGAGAAACAATTGTAGTCTGTTGCAATATTATGGGGGGGGAATAACGTAGCGTAAAAAAATCTGTTTTTTCTTGAAGTTGTAATGAAAAAAAAACAAAAAACATAACCAAGTTGTAAGTTTTGGGGAAAAATGTTATTATAATATGAGAATAAAGTAAAAATGTTATGGGAATACCATCATAATATTACAAGAAGAAGAGGGAAGTTAAAAAAACAACAAGCAGAGATGGGAAAAACAGCTTTAATTTTAGGAGAATAAAGTGAAGATATTTAAAAAAATAGTGTTTTCTGAGAAAAAGTCATAGTTTTATGAGAATAAACTGGCATTATTATGGGGTAAATTCATTTTCTGTACCGCTTATCCTCATTAGGGTCACGGGGATGCTGGAGCCTATCCCAGCTGGCTTTGGGCGAGAGGCGGGGTACACCCTGGACTGGTCGCCAGCCAATCGCGGGGCACATATAGACAAACAAACATTCACACTCTAATGGAGTGTTTAGAGCGGCCAATGAAGCTAACATGCATGTTTTTGGAATGTGGGAGGAAAGCGGAGTACCCGGAGAAAACCCACACACGCACGGGGAGAACATGCAAACTCCATACAGAGATGCCCAACGGAGATTTGAACCCAGGTCTTCCAGATCTCCTGACTGTGTGGCCAATGTGCTAACCACTCAGCCACCGTGCGGCCACTGGCATTATTATGGGGAAAAATGTTATTTTAGTGGCATAAAGTAGAAATATTAGAGAAATTTGTTTAAAGTTGTAACATTATGGGAACCAAATCAACGTTGGAACATTGGCTCGGGGAAAAAGTCAAAATACAGGAATAAAGTCCTAAAGGTGAAAAATCACAAAGATTATTTAAGAATAAAATGAAAAACAACAGAAAAATGGAGCAAGGTTAATATTAATGATTGTATTCGTGTTTTTTTCTTGAAATATACAGTATATAAGTTCACAACAATAAAATCCCAAAGCGGCATTTGCGGGCCCGGCTGGGGTAAGCAGTCTGCCAATGCAGGTGTCAAAAACAGCCAGGAATGACGAGCGCTGCGACCCAAGCGTGACGCGGGCGCATTCATCAACATTCTCAAAGCGTCCCGCGTGCTTTCCCCCGACCGATTCATCAACACTTGGCGTCCGGGAAGAATGTTGTGTTGCGCTTCTGCTGGTGTGCGGAGGTCACGGGTGATGAAGAGCAAACGCTGACAAAGACAGACAATGGGGTGAAGGCTGACAGACCCACGTCCACACAGGTGCCATTGTCCTACAAAAACCCGTCAGCTTAAAACAGACTAACATAAACACGCTTCGGAGGATTTCACAAATGCCTCCGCTTTCCTATTACACTCATTTTCGGGCCTTTGCTTTGAGTTGTGGACTCTTATAGAACCTGCACGGAAAGATTTCCAGATCTTCCAGACTCTGCATCCTTTCCTGCAGTGTTTCCTTGGGTTTCCTGCCTTCCGGACCCCACTTGCTTATTCTGGCGGTACGGCCCCATTACCTCCACAAAATGAACCCATTTAGGACACTGATAAATTGTTAATTACAGCTTGCTCTTCTTGGAAAGGCGTCGGACTTCAGCACCAGTTAGTCCAGCTCCGTGTTGGCCCGTGTTCACGAAACAGTCCCATCTGAAGTGGCGTTGACAGACGGGCATATTCCTCTCTTGCTGGATCAGCCGCTTCTGCCTGATGCTTGCCTCCATTAGGAAAGCTAAACAAAATTAGCTTTCCCTCACATCGGACCCAACATTTCCTGGGAGCCAGGAAATTGCCCATATAAGGAAGTCCGGGTTTTGATTAGCGTCCAAACAGGCAAACCGCATTATCTGGAATTAGTTGGAATTGTTCAACAGGAGAATACAACATTTGTAGGTCCAGTTTAAATACACGGCTGCTCCCACATCCTAAACTAACACTAACTAAAAATACCCGAGTCATTAGCCTTAATGGAGTGGTGGCAGTTCCAGGTCCAGCTTCTGGACGGCTCGCATGATGGCAGCTATGAGAAGGTTGGGATTCCCATGCTGTGACACAGTCATTCCCGAGGCCGCCGTCAGCCCGCCTGGCTGGATGGATGTGGGCGATGTTCTCGCTCTGACCAGGGTTGACCCGACTAGACGACCACAAGCACTTGGCCGGCTCCGCTTCGGTTTTTGTTTGGTTTTTTTTTTTTTTTCCTCCGGGTACCGCCAGCCCGCCTCCATGTTCTGTGCTCCATTTGGGCTTTCTCGAGCCGTCCCGAACAAAACCACAAAAGTGGAGTGGCTGATGCAATGAGGTTGCCGAGCAGCTCTTACCCGGCCGCAGAGCAGTGAGGTCATCCGCTGCGTGCCCCGGCCTACCGCTTGGCAGCAAGCATGGGAACTGCCTTTCCGTGGCTCTCAGCCGCCGCACCGCGCTTTCTCCTCCTTCTGCCTCCTCCGTTTTTGTCTCCAGTGTCCAACAAGCCCCAGCACCTCATCATCCGTGAACCTCCCGGCCGCTCGGAGGGAGGCGGGGGAACATGTGGTCTGGATATCTCCGCCGTATATGACTCACCTTCCAATTTATCAAGCTCCTCGTCGCTGCACACTGAAGCAGTTTCCCACACCACGTACATCTCGCTGGCATCACGTCAGCTCTTCCATCGGCCGTCTATATCGGGAGGCGGGGGGCTTACGTGTGCCGGGATCTCAGAGGCACTACATTTGTGGCTTTGCTTAGCAGTAGAACCTCTTCAGAACCACTCCCTGCCAATCTTTGAGGAAAAATTGCTTCAGATGTCCGAGAAAAACCTCACATTTCAATGACCAGCATCTCGGTGAGCATCTAAGGCATCCATTTCTACACTTTTTTTTGTTTTTTTTGCGTATTGTAGTACAAATTGGGCAAACTGTAATTTGGCGTAAAGCTGCAACAACCGATTGACGAATTTCCGTGAGTGGTCCAACCAGTCCACCACAGTTTTGGTGTAAGGGTCGAGGTTTTTTGCGTGCATTTTAAGAGTATTGTGACTTGATTCCACTTTTACTGTGCACAGATGAGCTTCTCTTTGCACTCGCTCGGCAGTTAAGGATGCTGAAATGTTACCTAACTGCTAAAGTCCGCCGCAAAACTAGTATTAAGGCCACGTTAAAAAAAGATTTCTACATTAAAGGTCGCAACTTTACGAGAATAAAAGTCGGAATGTTACGTTAGAAATAAAAGTTCGCCTGAAGCCAAAGGTAAGGTCCCTCGTTCCTGAAGGACGCAATGACACGCAAAATTACCACTTTTTTTTCGTAAAAATGCAACTTTTTTATTGTGAAATTATGACTTTTCTTCTCATGCAATTTTTTTGTTTTTCGAAAAATTACGACTTTTCTTCCTGTGAAATGACCTCTTTTTTTCTTGTAAAATTACGACTTTTTTCAGAAAGATACGACTTCATATCTCGAAATCTCTGATTTTGTATACGTGGCCCGACACCTGCCATCATACAATAAATATACGGGTACCTGCAGTACTTATAAAATGCCACCAGGGGACCGTAACGCTCTGCAGACACCTTCCCTCGCCGTTCCGTATTCAAAGGGGTGAACCGTTTTACTTTCTTTTAGTTTTATTCTGCAATGGCGAACTTAGCATGTCCTGGAAAAAAGTACTAAAGAAAAGTGTAAAAAATGTGCAATATTATAAATATATAAAAAATGCAATATAAATGAACTACATCTGAATATTGTTATTACGTAAATATTCATAACACATTTTTAGAAATTCCAAAAGATTCTCAGAAAACACCCAGTTTTTTACATGTGAAAATCCGTTCCGTCTTTGTTGGTAATCATTTACAAATACAAGTACAAGCTGCAGCAGTCGTTTGAAGCATAAGATCTTTGAGCTGAAAACAGTTCTGCAATTTGGGTCACCGCTTGTCACTGAGAGGCCATGGTGGGTCCAGTTGCTGCACTGGTAATGCTTTTTTTTTTTTTTTTTTTTNGAACAATGGCAATTAAAGAGAGAAGGGCAAGGTTCTGGAGATGAACGCCATTTAACAATTGCAACGGTCAACATGGAGGCTTGGAGGATGGTAATATTCCTTCTCAGTGGTACTTCAGACGCAAAGGTACCAGCATTGTTTCTACCATGCTAACCCTTCCCAGGCTTGGATTGGGTATTATATATACAGCGGGAGAAAAAAAAGAACTTCCTGCATCAAATGGGTTCATGTTTCTGTCTTAAACAAACAGGCCCTTGTCTCGTGTTCGGTGTACCTGTCCCAAAGCCATGAGGGCCCTTGTTCCCCTCGGAGGACCCAGTTCACAGGGGGGGGCAGGCTCATGTAGATGTTGCCATCCAATTATGGGATGCCACAGTGGAGATATTAACTTTCACCACACCGACACGTTCGGGTGGGTAAAAGTGCAATACGTGATTAAACTTCTTGAACTCTGCTGTGGTGGGACGGGTGCGTTGGCAGGGCAGGAGTGCCGAACGTTCGAACAGCGACGAACCTTCATTGCCGATCCGTCATCGACCCGAGACTTGCAATCGCAACGTAAGGACTTTCTAGCGGCGAATGATACCATGCTGCTTGTGGAAGAAGACGTGTGTCATCACTGTGCTACGTGAAAAATCTTTGTAGGTACCTTCTCATAAAACAAGACAAAAAATTATGGGCCTGCAAGGCAGCTTCCAAGCCTTTTTGGAGAACCGATCTAAAGAATTACCTCCCAAAGGTTTGCTTTGTTTTCCCTGGTGGAAGAAGACGTTGGTCATCACTGAGCTACATGAAAAATCTTTGTAGCTATCTTCTCATAAAACAAGACAAAAAATTATGGGCCTGCAAGGCAGCTTCCAAGGCTTTTTGGATAACCGATCTAAAGAATTACCTCCCAAAGGTTTGCTTTGTTTTCCCTGGTGGAAGAAGATGTTGGTCATCACTGTGCTACATGAAAAATCTTTGTAGGTACCTTCTCATAAAACAAGACAAAAAATTATGGGCCTGCATGGCAGCTTCCAAGGCTTTTTGTGAGGACGGATCTTAGGAATTAATTCCAAAAGTTTTGCTTTTCTTTTTGCTTTTTTTTTCAGGTGGAAGAAGACGCTTGTCGTCATGTACGACATGAAAAATCTTTGTACCTATTGTCTCATAAAACAAGACAAGAAATTATGGGCCTGCATGGCAGCTTCCAAGGCTTTTTGTAGAACTGATTTAAAGAATTAACTACCAAAGTTTTGCTTTTCCTTTTGCTTTTTTTTGGGGTGGGAGAAAACGTTTGTTATCACAAGAAAAATCTCTGTGGCTGTCAGTAAAATGATACAAGACAGGAAATTATGGGCCTGCATGGCAGTTTCCAAGGCTTTTTGCAAGAACAGATCTAAAGAATTAACCCCCAAAGTTTTGCTTTTTTTTATGGTGTCAGAAGACAGTTGTCATCACTATGCTACATGAAAATCTTTTGCAGCTATCTTCTCATAAAACCAGACAATAAATTATGGGCCTCCATGCCAGCTTCCAGGGTTATTTGCAACCCATGTTGGGTGTGTCCTCTAAGTTAGGAAAACTGATTTACGAGATTAACGCCAAATGTTTAGGTTTTTCCCTAGCTTTTTTTTTTCTTTTGGAAGAAGACATCTGTCACTGCTGTGCTGGATGAAAAATCTCATTTTAAAGAAGACTTCTTCTGCTTGGAAGCTTCCAAGCAGGGACAGTTCCTTTGGGACTAACTGATTGAAAAGCTTAAATCCTTTGCTTTTCCTTTAGCTTTTACATCTGTAGCTGTCAATAATAACATAAAAGACAAGAAATGATGGGCCTGCTTGAAGGCTTCCAAAGTTCTTGGGACCCATGTAGGGTCTCTACCGCTAGTTTGGAGAAGTGATCTGAAGGATTAATTCCAAAAGTTTTGCCTGTTCCTTGGCTTTTTTTTTATTTATTTTTGTCGCTTGTCACAGTGCTAGGTGAAAAATCTCTATAGCCGTCCTAATTTAAAAGAACAAAAAATTATGGGCCTGCTTGGCAGCTTCCAAGCAGGCCCATAATTTTTTGCTGCTCATTTTGTGTTTTTATGCTTAGTTTGGAGAACTGATCTAAACTCCAAAAGTTTTGTTTTTCCCTTATCTTTTTTTTCTGGTGGAAGATGTTTCTTGTGCTATGTGAAAAATCTCTGTCGCTGTCAATATCATAAAAGATGACAAGAGAATTATGGGTCTGGCATAACAGTTTCCGAGTTTGTTTGGTTTTTTGAGTTTGTACCCTTATTTTAGAGAACTGTTTTAAAGGTTTAAATGTTTAGTGTTTTCCTTAGCTTTTACATCTGATGCTGTCAACAACACCAAAGAAGGCAATAAATTATGGGCCTGCTTGACAGCTTCCAATGTTTTTGCATATTGGGTCTGTCCCCTTAGATTACAGCCAAAAGTTTTGCTTTTTTTTTTTCGGTGGAAGAGGTTTCCTGTGCTATGTGAAACATCTCTGTCAATATCACAAAAAGGGACAAGAAAATGATGGGTTTTTCCGTCCTGTTTTTTGTCCCCGTGTTGAGTCGTTTGGACAACTGCTTTAAAACATTAACTCCAAAGGTTTGGCTTTTTCTTTAGCTTCATTATCCCACCACAATGCAAAAACTGCAATCTAATCCAGTCTTGTCCAGCATCATAACAGCTGAATGGGAGTCAAGCTGCCTTTAAGTGCTGAGCAAAATTGCTTTTCCAAGGGAGACTTCATCATCCAAATGAGTCTCCCTTGACATTGGACTGCGTTTGTTATGAATTTTGTTGCACCACATTTCGATGCCGGACCCGACCTGAAAAGGTACGGGTGGGGGTGGGGTGGGTGGATATGAGAAAGGGTGCAGAAGAACCTCACAGACATATTTCAACCATATTATAAACAACCGTGATAATCACAATTTCAGCAACAACCCGTCACAGAGCAAAATGAGCAAAAATACAGGGGAAAAACAATAATAATAATAATATATATACACACACACATACATATATGCATATATACATACATACATACACAGCTCATACACAACGCCAGTGTGAAGCACATGAGGGGACTCGTGTAGTTCTGTGCACGTCACCTGCCATGTTGCATCACCTTTGCATGGTCCTGATGGTATTTGTAGCTACGCCACGCGTGTCTCTGACTTACCTCGCCATACACGCTGGATTCTGAGGCAAACGCCGTCGCTTTGTGGCCGCGTGAGCCTGCCGGTTGCACACTTCTGCATCGCGGCTGGACACGGTCCAACCTCGTAAAGCCATTTTGCAATCGGCTGAGCAGATTGTGAGTGCGTGATTCCCCGAGGGGGAACATCCGGACTGGTTTGACCGGTCTGAGAGTGAAGAGATCTTGGAAAATGTCGCAGGCATGTCAGCCATCGTGCGTCTAAAAAAAAAAGCGCCTGCAGCGGCCGCCGCTCCGGCCTGCGGCACCTCCGGAATGGCCTCACGGAAGGCTGCGCTTGCGGTCTGCCACCGCCGCTTCGCCCCAATCCATCATTTCATTCCGTGCACGCACATTCAAAGTTTGGACGTGAAAGGTGGCCGGCAATTTTAATAGCCCGCTCCTTTCATCGGGCCTCGCCGCTCGCTGCTCCTTGGGCAAATTTACTTCTGGTTGAGTTGTTTTTTACGAGACCAGAGGACACCGACTAGAGCCTATGAGTCACGCACGAGGCAGCAGTCGACAGCTCGTGTCCAGGGAACTGACGTCTGGCCGCGCCGAGGCATGGAAAGCAGGAAGGTCCATCTCGTGTTCTGCTCAGGGACAAGATGGAGGACATTCAGTGCCACTTTTTCAAAATGTCAGCCTTTGTTCTCTCAATTAGCATCTTCACACAAACTAATTCACTCCGTAACGTTTACATTTTATTTGCCCAATTTGTCCACCAGAGGCGCTCTTTCTTCCCCTTCAAAGCATGCAGCGACTTTTACTTTTACTGGATTACGTTTCTACTGATGTTGAGTAATTGTTGTGTTGTAATATGATATTGCACACACAGCACCGTACGGTAATGCCTTTTTATTATTATTTTACTGTAGGTAGATAGACAGATAAAATATATATATCATAGATATTTAAAAAAATGTAATAATGTTGATTTATAATGAACTTAACATTAATAAACGTAATATTTTTGTAGTTAGATCATAGAAAACCTGTTTATGGCTTTCTAAATGCGAGTTTTAACACAATTAGAGCCCTCTAGACATGAAGTAACACCCCTATAGTCACTTTTACACTCTATTATTTTTTGTTTACTCTCTGAAACGCACAATGACACTTTCTGTCCGCCCCCCACCCCCCCACTCAGCTCCCCTTGCACCTTTTTATTTTATACGTCTTATTTTGTCTACCATATTGGGTAACAGCAGCGTAAAGGTAACTGTAGGGGTGTTATATTACGTCTAGAGGGCTCGGATCATGTTAAAACTGCATTTAGAAGGTTGTAAACAGGTTTGCTGGGCTCTAAGCACGCACATATTGTATATGTAAATAAGAAATTCTACTTTGCGGAGATTGTCTCTGCACGATTGGGTCTGGAACCAGGGAATAATCCATAACAATAAATATACAGTAGAGTGCATGCACAGTTAGAGGAAGCTCCGTCGGGTAGGCCGGGGTAGTTTCCTGTAGTTGTTTGTTGCTTTTTCAAGTCTTTCTATATATTTCTATTTATTATAACGGCATTAAAGGCATGTGCTCTCATTCCGGGTCCAGAAAACCTTGTTTTTGTTTGGCTCGGTCGTTTCCTTTTGAGTTATGGACCAAGCGTCGGTGGTTTGCCAAAAATAAAAGGGAGAGGAGGTTTGCAGCGATGGAGCGAAGGTGGCGAGACTGCTCTGACACCAGCCTGTCAGCGCCGGCGGCTGCCATCGCCACGGTGACGGCGCAATGTTTTCTTTAATAAGAGGCGACCGGGAGGCGGCTCGCAGATAGACTTACTCATACTCTGACGGCACCTGTCAGAGACTTCCTCACACATGTGTGGAAGTGCAGTCGACAGATGGGAAGTCTTCCCAAACGACACCTGACGGAAAAGAATTTTGACCACCAGCCTGTCTGGATGTGACCACAAAGGCCAAACGAAAGGCGACGTTCCCCGGCTGGAATGCTGCGGAAGGGGAGACGGAGCAAGGAAGAAATTAGCGATATTGTTTGCGGGGAGGGACGTTTGGGAGCCTGCATCTGATGCTATCTGTGCTGCCTCAGAGGAGATCCTGCCGGCAGATGAGCGCCAGGGAGGGAGGCTTGGTCACGTCTCATCGCCGCGATCTCAGTAACCTCATTTTGAGTCCAAAAATTCAAATTGGTCAGAATAGAGAAATGAGGTGGCATCATGGTGAAATAAACAAGATTACAGCAATTACGCCGTAATAATTATGAGAACATTTTGAATATAAAATATCAATATATGTTTTTTAACTGATAAATCACACTCCAATATTAAAAAAACATCACAAATGAAAATACAGTGGATCAAAATAGATGAAAATAGTGTTCAGTAAATAACATGGATGATCTATTCTTTGATTTTTCAATATTTATATTTTTATTTAATGTACAAGAAGGGAAACATAAACATGCAAATTAGAAATACTGTAAATATGTTACATGAGTTTTTAAAAATTCCATTCATCCTTCCATTTTCTGTGCCGCTTATCCTCGTCAGGGTGGCGGGTATGCTGGAGCCTATCCCAGCTGACTTTGGGCGGGAGGCGGGGCACACCCTGGACGGGTGGAATTGTTGAATTCAATAAAGTAAATTAACATTGAGTATCAAAATGATTATAAAATATTTAAAACATTTATATGGATATGTGAAAAATAGGTGGCGTAATGATGGAATAAATAAATATATTATAATAAACATAATAATAAGTAAAATCGATAATGATTTCACTAATTATGATAAATATGATTTTATTATGAATATCATTGATCAAAATTGGATATAGGAAATAATGGCAAATAATAACATAGATAAATAACATTAGAACAATTATAAATAATGATGAATAATTCAACATGATTACTAATAATGATGAATACAATGATACAATAATGAATGCCATCAACTAAAATGCATACATGCAAGAACATAAACAATAAGAATACAAATATAAAAAGAAAGCGCAGATGGTGAATGAGAAAGAAGAAGAAGAGCAGGAAGACATTTTTTGAAATAACAAAGGAGGTAGGAAGCGACTGGCATGAATCATGCGGGAGTGGAAAACAAGACCTCGGGTATTTTTATTGACGTGTTTGCCTCCGGATTTGCGTTGTGAAACGCTTCAGAGGTGAAGTGTCGCCTGCGAGGACGGGACACTTTGTCAGTCTTCTTCTCACGGTGGTGGAACACATGCTGTGAAATGTCCGCGTGTGTTCCTGTGCATGACGCTCACCCCCTGGTTTCCTTGTTTGCCTGTCACTCCAGCAAAAACCATAACGGTAAATAATACGAATATTAAAATGACCCCGTGCACAACCCTCAGGACTGTAAAGAGCAGACAATAAGCACTGCGAATGTTTTGGCGTTCTCCTTCGACTTTTCTTGTGACGGCGAAAATCACGTGAGTTATGATGGACCACCGGATCAGAACCAGACTATTGCAAAAGTTCCCGCCAATAAAGAACTTCTTCTTACACTTGTATGATTTATCGTGCTAAAATGCTACTTTGCCTGCGCACCCAACGAAGGCCTCAAGTTTGTCTAGTCCTAATTCCGTGGCCCGTCTCGTGGAAAGTAATAAATCAAGGCGTACCAGCTCCTTGATTTACCTCCAAACAGGCAAGTAGAGGGTTCACTCTGGGCATTGCTTTCAGCAACTCGGTGCATTTGTTGCAAACCAACAACAGCATCGGTCAGTCAGACAGTCTTGATGGCCGGAGGCGGGCCCGCGGGCCTGCACGCTGGGTTTTGACAAGTGCAGCATGGTGAGGAGCAGTGCAGGGTAACACAGCAGAAACCACATTTGTGGATTGCAACATTTTGGCGTATCGTTTCCAAATATTTTGTCACGGCACTTTTCCCAAAAGTCATGTGAAAATCTGGTCTCGTTCTGAGCAGGTCCCACAGCTTCAATCAGTGGATATTTATTGAATGATTTATTGCAATGCATTATTTATCATTTAGAGAAATATTTAATATATATTTCCACGTTGCTGAAAAACGAATAAAGGTTGTTTAGAGGACTAATTCATGCTATATTTAGGTTTGTATTAAGCACTATATATATAAATATATTTATAATGAATCGAAAGTACTTCCGGTTCCAGGCAAAGTATTTCCGGTTTGCTTCCGGGTTCCCCTGCTGAAAAAATCCCCGCCGCCCGTCCTCGTCGAAGTGTCGGGCAGGAGCGCAGTAGGTGTCGCTATCTACGGTTTGTTTTTGGCGAGAGCTCGCAAAGCCGGTGCCTCACCTCCCAAAACTATAGGAATGTGTCGTTTGGTTGTTCGGCTCTTCGTTTGAAAATAAAATGCTAACATCCGGTGCTAGCTAGGTGCGGCAATTAACACGCCTCTCTGAGTACTGAGCGCCTACGCGAAAGGAAATACTTTGGTGGGACAAACATGGGGTTGTTTCTGTCGTGCTTGGCCTGGATTTGGCATGACAGGACGTGCTGCTTTTAATTTGAAGTTGTACCACCAACATCCGTTCTGAACGCGGAAGTAGCGGAAGTACAAGGCATCTGCATGGACGCACGTGCTGTTTTTCCTCTTCTTTAGCCGTGACACGTTTTCTCTCTAGTACTACTATTGTAGTAGTAAGAATTGTAGACATATTTAAAAAATCATAACATAAAAAAAAATCAAGAGAATAAAAAAAAAAGTGAATATTAATTTTGTTTTAGCAATAATAATAAAATAAGCTACCGAGGCAGGAGTTGCAGTTCTGTAATTCAGCATTAATGGATGGTGACTTTATACTCGCGGGCTAAGGAGTCCGTATTTTGGTTAGCGAGAGATGCTGAAATGGTACTCAAAGTTGTGTAATGATTTCTCCGCATTTGCAGTATACCTCCTCTGTATGGATAGAAAATTGTTGCATTACCAAAGATAGAAGGTTAAAAAACAGAAGGACACAGAAACCGATATTTTGGGGGGGAAAATGTGCCCTGCAAAGTCACAAGAACTTGGAAGTTTGATCCGCCGTTGTGCATGACATCCCCCGGCTCTGCCGGACATCAAGTCGGGTTGATTCCTTGCATACCTTTTGCATATTATTTGGCTTTCTGCAGCTTTTTGGATACACTAAAGGTATTACGGCTGCAGCCCTACTTCCACTCAATCGCCTGCGTGAACATAATCAGGCACGGCGCAAAGAAAAAGACGAGGTACTTTAACCTTTCTCGCTTCCGGGAGACCCTAAATTTATGGTGAGAACACAGCGGCGAGCAAACAAGCAGAGGGAAAAGGAGCCCGCTTCATGAATACTAATTCTGGGGCGCTATTAGCCAAAAGGCTACCACATGGGACAGCTGGATTGCTCTTTGTGCATCGGCCCCTTGTGCTCAGCAACAACAATCCATTGCTTTGACGGCTAATATTAGCCCATCGTACCGGAAACCACGCGGAAAGTCGCACTGGCGAGCCTGCGTGGAAAGTGGCAAGGATGGCAGGAAACGCTCGCAGCATCCACGTGTCTTCTCCCAGGGCCAAGCCCTGACTTCATTGCAGCACAGGAGAGGTGCGAGGGGGCCCAGTTTTGCTGTCTTAAATAAACATGTTAAATTATTTGCAACATTTTGATATTTGGATTGAAATAATTATTTCAATTTTGAGTTTTGTCAGTACGATTTTATTGTCAAACCTGAAATGAATTATAAAATATTTTATGGTTGATTATGGCTGATTATTAGCCGCAAATGTCAAAAGACAAGTTATGTGTGGTATTGTAGGCTCATCAGTCATGTTATGAGACATGATGTTAGATTACATTAACTTTCACGCCGCATGGAGCCTGGTTACTGAGTCAACAGAGCCCAGCCAATGTGCCATGGCAGACAGGGACAAGTCTGCAAAAAGGTTCTCCTCTCATCCCGTGTGGAAGTGGTAAGTTTTTGGCGTCTTTTTCGTCTTCTTTTGTCCTTTCCTGTGATCCCGTAGCGTGCACAATGTGATGTGAGCAAAGAATAAGAGTGTAAAACTGACCATAGGGGTGTTGTTTCATGTCTACAAAGCTCTAATAACGTTAAAGCTCATATTTAGAAAATCATAAACAGGTTTTCTATGCTATAACTACGAAAAAATTCAGTTTATTAATATTGAATTCTACTTTACGGCAATTCACTTACTTTGCTCTCGTATGGAACCAGTTAACCGCGATAAACGAGGCATTACTGTAGTTCTGTACTGGAATTTCTGCTTGGCACCTTGACTTCTGATTTCAATCTAACTAAGTAAATAAAGGACATACTGATAAAGTACCATTAAATGCCATTATTGTCAACTTTCTGTAGAAGATTATGTCATTAATAACAGGTCTAACGGTTTGACATGTAAAAATGGTCTGTCTCTGATCAGTGCATTAACTATAAACCCATCCAGGGGAATGTATCTGGCAGATCTAATCATGAATGCATATGCAAATGAGGCCGGAGGGGCTGCATCAAAAGCGTGTGGAGGGGGGATTGGCATAAGTCGGACATGCTCCAAACATGAACCATGTGTGTTTTC
Source organism: Oostethus manadensis (assembly GCA_024372805.1). Taxonomy (NCBI): domain Eukaryota; kingdom Metazoa; phylum Chordata; class Actinopteri; order Syngnathiformes; family Syngnathidae; genus Oostethus; species Oostethus manadensis. Next base: position 139,164 of record QODF01000203.1, read on the forward strand.
ATCTTTAGTCCATAAACGCACTCAGATGTCTCACACCACCCCGCATCTATCCTTAGCTCCGCCCCCGTCCCAATCCCAGTTCATCCCAGGTCTGTTCCTGGAACATCTTCCTCCGACAGCCGCATAAAGAGCGTTTTTGTGGGGGTTGTCCTGGAGCGGAGGTGCTGGGGCCACAAGAAAGCACATGCTCGTAATAAACAGGGAGAAGAAATACTTGGCAACCCACTGTGGCGACGCTGACACGCCCAACCCGGAAGCGTCACTGGCAGAAGGAAGTGGGGCTCGTTTCTCGGCGGCGCATGTCCAGCTTGGGGAATGTGACAATGCCCGAAACTGCATTGCATAGAAGTCTTAATAACGCCAATAATAATCGCTTTGCACTCCTGTCTAGACAGGGAACGGTTAAATTGGGTGCGTCGGGGTGTTTGGGCGCAGGGGCGAGTAAAGTGAGCATTCTATTGAGGTCTTAGTTTGGCTAATCTCCCCCATGTGACAGCACAGCCAGATTTGCTGCCATGGAATGCCACAGGCTGTTGTGCTGGGGACAAAAAGAGACAGAGGCTTAAGCTGCAGGGGGGCAGCCATGCTGGAGAGCAGCGCAACTACGCCAAGAAAGTGTGAGGAGAAGAAGAGGAGGGGGCGGTTTAAAAAAAAAAAAAGTTCTCATGGTTGCCACACTCCTCCCCCCACCCCTGCTCCTCTCTCCCCATAAATCCTTGCACCTTTGCTGATGTATCACCTGCAGCAAGCATTATGGCCAGTATGCAAATGGACAAACATACACAAAGCGTTTAACAGATAAGCAGTGACTTCTAAACAAAATGCTCCAATGATTGTGCAGGTGAGCAAACCAAGTGCTCCTTTTTTGGTGATCTTCTTTTCCTTTGGGCTTATCCCTTCAGGGGTCGCCACAGCGGATCAGTCGCCTCCATCTAACTCTGTCTTCTGTATGCTCTTCTCTTGCACCTTCATATCCTCTTTCACTACTTCCATAAACCTCCTCTTTGGTCTTCCTCTAGGCCTCCTGCCTGGCAATTCAAAACTCAGCATCCTTCTACCAACATATTCACTATCTCTCCTCTGGACATCCCAACCATCTCAGTCTGGCCTCTCTGACTTGTTCTCCAAAACCTCTAACATGTGCTGTCCCTCTGATGTGCTCATTCCTGATCCTGTCCATCCTGGTCACACCCAAAGAGAACCTCAGCATCTTCATCTCTGCTACCTCCAGCTCTGCCTGCTGTCTTTTTCTTAGCGGCACTGTCTCTAAACCGAACAACATGGCTGCTCTCGCCACAGTTTTGTACACCTTTCCTTTCGTGTTAGCTGAAACTCTTCTATCACACCCGACACTTTTCTCCGCCCATTCCAGCTTCTTCACCTCTTTTCCACACTCTCCATTGCTCTGGACTGTCGACCCTTAGTACTTCAAATCCTCCACCTTCCTTATCTCTTCTCCCTGTAACCTCACTCTTCCACTTGGGTCCCTCTCATTTACACTGCTGCTTTTTTGGTGATGGGGGGGGGGAGCGCACAAAAAACTTTAAAAGCCACCTGAAGCACACCGACCAGGTGGCTCCTCCCACTCTATACTCAAGTTCTCCTGACCTACATAGCGGCACATCAGTTGCTTGGACCGTGTGCCCGAATACGGTGCACTTTGCTGAGTCACGCCAGGTGGCTCCTCCCACTGCGTACTCTGGCTCTCCCCATAGTGGGGATGTGGTAGTAGTCGTCAACCGGTACAATTGATCAAATCCAAATTGGTTTCAGGTCATCTTACCTCCCGGTGTGCACAAACTACAGTTAAATCCAAATCTTTCCAAAAAATGTACATATAAAAAAATTGTCGGTACCACATTGGTCTTGAGATATGGCGCATCTCTAATTTGTATCACAGAATATTCATGTTAGCAGCCTATTAGCTTGGTACATGGAAACAGGAACCGGAAGTCAGCTTCGTTGCCCGTCTACGTTGTCATCAGCGGTTGACTCTGTAGTTCTTTCCTTACTAACACAGTTACGCCATAAGTTTCACTATGATTAGCATTAGCATTTAGCACAAAAAACTTTTTTATAGTTAATGATTATAGTTTTACATGCACAGAACAATTCCAAATGCGTATAAATGATTAATTTTAACGTTGCTTTTGCCGTCATTCAAGACGGGATTGTTGTGGCAACGAGCTCAACACGGACACCACCTTCCTGTTTTGCTATTACTTAATTCCTGAATTCATTAGTATTTTTTTAATCAAAATGCAGGCACTTGCAACCTTCTTTGACCCCATTTTGGGTGATGCTTTAGCATGTTTTTGCACATACTAAGTGTTTTCTACATGTACAACGATAAAAATGGCTTTCTGCAACAGATTGGTTGGATTACCAATTGTTAGAATGGGACCTTCTGGAATGGATTAACTTTTGATGTTTTTTATGGACAGCATTGTGATGAGTAATCGTGTGCAATGCTGGCTATAACATGCAAACGCAATGTAAGAAAGTCTTGCTCCTGGACCTTAGTTGCTCTGTCTGTGGCCCCGAGGAAGGTTCTAACTTGCTACTGTGCGCACTCGGTGGAGTTCTGTGCCGTCCTTTCTCCGGAGCGGTCTACACAGTCAGCTTGGGACCACATCTGGTCTCCAGCCGCACAGGGATCGCACACAGCGGTCCCATGAATCCCGCAAGTATGGCAGGGACAAACAAAACAGATCCTGAGGGTTCCCAACGTTCAGCGTTTTTCCTGCCTGCCTTTTTGTTTGTGGTGTGCTTCATCTGGATGGAACAGGACAGGAACAATCGGAAGCCGCGCTAATTTGCACCCTGCAGTTACAGACCTTTACAGATGTTGTGTGCTACTTTTCCAGGTATTGGCGTTGATGCGTTACAAGATAGGAATATAGTCTTCAGGAACATTCGCTTCTTACATTAGGACCAAAATGTGTATATAATTTTTTTACATTGTTAAGCCATTTTGGTTTAAAAGTGACTATAGGGGTGTTATTTCATGTCTACAGAGCTCTAATAATGTTAACACCCGTATTTTGAAATCATAAACAGGATTTTAGCTATTGCTGAAATGGGAAGTCACCTAGTTTATGACAGATGGAAGGAAGTGTTCCAGTGGAATATAAACTACCTGTGTCACACATTCTAAGGATCAGCCTCAATCCCTCCGACCCAACCAGCCAAATCCCCCGGAGCCCCAGTTCTCCAGTCTGGGACAGACGTGAGAATCCTCGTCTCAGATCTGTCGGTGTCAGCCCCACCCCCCTCCCATGTTTTAATTAAAGAAAATAATCAGGATTTACATCACAATGCCACTCGGGAGCCCTTTCCATTAGTGGCTCGTTTGTCATCCCAAGCCCAATGAAAATGTAACATCACCTCAACCTCCTCGCAGGTTCTCAGATTCGCCGTCAGCCCCGGGAGGAGAGACCTCGTGTTGGTTTAACGCTTTGTGTTTAAAGCGTCTGCCCACCGCCCACCCCCTTCCAATCTGGCCGGGACACGTCCTCTTACGGGGCGGGGCTAAGTGGCCGAGACGGGACGCGAGGCTTTTTGACATTTCTCTAGTAAAATAAAGTAGCGCAGCAATCATGCCAGGAAAACTACAGTACTCGCTTCTCCTCTTTAATGTACTCCGTTATTTGCCCAGTCACTTGTTGCTAGGCAGAATTTGTGTAGCGCAATAAATAAAAAGGACTGCCACATGCCAATCATGAAACATGATGACGAAAAATGATTGACACATTACAGTTTTTGTTTTCTCGATACATTAAATTCACATTGTCATGGTTTCTCTGTATTAAATATAAAATACACACAATACAGCACAGTCTTGTGTGGGTGGCCAAAACAGGAAGAACTTGTTTTTACTTCTGTGGACAGGTACTACCGAGTCAACATTTGTTTGTCACTTTGTGCATCGGTATGTCCATTTGCACACAAACAAAAAATACGTGAAACAACAACAACTGAACTTTGTTGCCTGATTGGTCTCTAAGTCGATTTTAAAAGTATTTCCTTTGGTCAGGTACTTTCACGCACCATGTGTTTGTTGCGTCATGTATCTGTATGTCCATTCGCACACAAACATAAGGTATATAAAGCAACACAGACATATATACACACAGATTGGGAACTTTGTCAGCTGCAGGAATCCAATATAGACAGGTACTACTAATTAACACGTATTTCACTTTATGCACGTGTTTGTCCATTCACATACAAACACAAAACACAACAAATAAACTACAGAAATCCAAACCCGTCAGCATGTTGAGGCTATAAGGAGCTGTAGAACAGAATCTATCGTCAGCGACTTTGTCTTGTCGCTTTGTGCATCTGTATGTCCATTCACATACAAATATAATACACATAAAAATGACATGGATGTGGACGGCTTAGCTCGCTATGGTTATGATGAGTCAATGGGTTGAAATCATTGTAATCACGTTTGTGACTTCGTGCATCTGTTTGTCCATTCGCATACCAATGTAAGACATAATCATAATTCAGCGATATCACGCTCTTTGCTGGCTGTGATTGTGATGAGCCATCAGATAAGTTCATTGTAGTCACATGTGTTTGTCTCTTTGTGCATCCGTTTGTCCATTCGCATACAGCATATCCTGTCAAGTTTCGAGCCCTCCTCCGGTCGCCAGCCTCCGCCCCCTTAGCTGCCAACCCCCCAGCCCCTCCCCTCAGCTGTCCCGAGGGCCACAATAGGCCGAGCATCTTTTGTAGCATTAACGGTTTGGAGGAGCGCAAGAACAATGTATGAGAAGTGAGGAGCGCGGGGTTCCCACACGCGGGGTCGACGTGCACCCCCGCCGCCCCTCAAAGACGGCGACTTGCACACAGCTGATTGCGCCCCATACCCCTCCGCCCCCCTCACACACCCCACCGGTGCCCCCATTCCACACTGTCCCCCACATGAGCGTATGAACACACACGTAGATGAATATATGTACAAAGCTGGTGTGACACATGTATCTGCACATGCATGTTGCTCATCGCATGCGATGCAAGCTGCGGATTTCAACGCACTTAAGCGTGCACGCATGCAATAACGCTCGCACATATACGTGCTATAATTGCCTGCTGCGGCCGGGGGGTAAAATTCTTTTGTCGCATGAAGGGAGCGGGATCGTCTGGAATCTTCATTAATTTGTACTGTCATATGTGGGAAGGTCTTTTACTCTGGGGGGGGGCGGATGCACCCCACTTTAGGTTCCTCCCCTTCAAACAACAAATTGGAGAGGCTGGGAATGCCGCTATAGGTGATCAACGTTTTATTGGGCTGTGGGTAATCAGCGTGAATGCAATTTGGCCTGAATGAAAAATCAAACCAGTGTAATTTCTCAAAAATCCTTATTTCAGCTAAAATCTTGAAGTGCAACACTTTTGGAAGTACTTGACCCATACTGCTCACTATCTTCCCAATAAGACAAAAATAACTATAATTTGTGGAAAACAGGACCTATTTATTACACATGAAAACCTATTTCCCAATCGATTAAATATAGTCATCCAGCTACTGCAAAGTCATAATGTCACGAGAAAAATTGCATATGAATAAAGCGACTTTGCAAAAGTTGAGTTCGATTACAAGAGAAAGAGTCAGCGAGTTTAGAGGAAGACATAACGTTACAAGAATCAAGTCACAATTATACCCTAAAAAAGTTTGAATGTCCAAAAATAAATTCAGTTGTCATTCATTTCTACAAGAATTAAATAAAACGGAAAATATCTTATTGAAGTTGAAATGTCCTAAGTATAAAATTCCATCCGTTTATTTTCTTCCGTTTATCCGAGGTCGGGTCACGGGGGCAGCAACCCAAGCAGGGAAGCCCAAACTTCCCTCTCCCAGGCCACTTCTTCCAGCTCTTCCCGGCGGATGCCGAGGCGCTCCCAGGCCAGCTGAGAGACATAGTCTCTCCAACGTGTCCTGGGTTTTCCTGGAGGACTCCTACCGGTTGGACGTGCCCTGAACACCTCCCAAGGGAGGCGTTCGAGAGGCATCTTAACCAGATGCCCGAGCCACCTCATCTGGCTCCTCTCAATGCGGAGGAGCAGCGGTTCTACTCCCGGATGACAGTGCTTCTCACCCTATCTCTAAGGGAGAGTCCAGCCACCCTGCGGAGAAAACTCATTTCGGCCGCTTGTACCCGCCATCTTGTCCTTTCGGTCACTACCCAAAACTCATGGCCGTAGGTGAGGGTAGGAACGTAGATCCACCAGTAAATTAAGAGCTTTGCCTTTTGGCTCAGCTCTCTTTTCACCACGACAGACCGGTGCAGAGTCCGCATCACTGCAGACCAATCCGCCTGTCCATCTCACGTTCCATCCTTCCATTGCTCGATAACTAGACCCCGAGGTACTTAAACTCCTCCACTTGAGGCAGGACCTCATCCCCGACCCGGAGATGGCACTCCCCCCTTATCGGGCGAGAACCATGGACTCGGACTTGGAGGTGCTGATTCTCATCCCAGCCGCTTCACACTCAGGTGCGAACCGATCCAGTGAGAGTTGAAGGTCACGGCTCGATGAAGCCAACAGGACCACATCATCTGCAAAAAGCAGAGACCGAATCCTGCGGCCACCGAACCGAAACCCCTCAACGCCCTGGCTGCGCATAGAAATTCTGTCCCTGGCGGAGTCCAACCCTCACTGGAAAAGGGTCCGACTTATTGCCGGCAATGCGAACCAAACTCTGACACCCGTCATACAGGGAACGAACCGCCTGGATTAGGTGGTCCGATACCCCATATCCCCGGAGCAGTCCCCACAGTATTCCCCGAGGAACACGGTCGAATGCCTTCTCCAAGTCCACAAAACACACGTAGACTGGTTGGGCAAACTCCCATGCACCCTCAAGGACCCTGCCGAGAGTATAGAGCTGGTCCACAGTTCCACGACCAGGACGAAGACCACACCGCTCCTCCTCCTAGTAGTAGCCCCCTCCTACCACTCCTAAGTATAAAATTATTTAACAGAAAAAGGTTTTAGTTGATTAAGAGTAAAGTTATAATATAGCAAGAAAAAAATGTAATTTCCGAAAACAAGCTATGAGCTTACAATGCTTGAATCGTATTGTTGCGTGAGTAAAAAATAAAAGTTCAAACGATGAAGCTGAAATTGCACAAAAATAAAGATTTTACGAGAAAAAAGTCAGAATTAAAAAGAACAAAATCATAACATTATAGAAAATAATTTGAATTTTACAAGGCTTACATGGTAATTTTACAATAATAAGTCACAATATTATGAGGAAAAAAAATATTTCATGAGATAATAGAGGCTAGAAGTCGTCAAAATTCCCATTAAGACCAGACTAAATATGTAAAAAACCGTATAGCGTATGACCATTGTTTTCCTCCTATTGACCTCCCCAGTACTCTTCCACTCTTCCGTGACCCTCCATCGTTTAATTGAGCTGTGGGTGGCACTCAGCGGACTCCCACACTCTGTTGCTCTGCGGCTGTCAGCTCCAATCAGAGGTTGGATCCGTGCTGATTTCAGGCACCTGTGCCTCGCAGCGCCTCCCTGCCTCCCGATCCCGCTCCCACCAGCCTGCCGTGGTCTCTAGGGGCAACTGGCACACAGTTTGCAGGTCATTTGTCACCAATTGTCAGCATTTAGCGGGGCAATGATGTGAGGCAAGGTAAGGGAGGCCTTGAGGAGGGAAGGCTTGGGGGTGGCGGAGCTCTGCATCCCACCCCTGCAGAAGAATTGTGTGTGTCCTTCATCCTGCAATGTGACTGGACAAGTTCTCTTATGTCAGGTAGGCCCACATCCCCCCTACACAAAAAACCGTACATCCAAATCATCGCAACCTCATTCGATCCCGAAATGGGGACGATTGAGTTGCACCAGCAATCTTCCAGATGGCCTTGGGACGGTATTTGTGAGCGCTGCGCCTCATGTCCTTGTTTGTTTTCTTTCATAACTAGAGACTTTTGAAGAATGTCAGGGGCTGGTTGTCATTACTGGGGAGTGTGGGTGGATTCTGATCCCTCGCGAGACAAGCCCCAAGTTCAGCCACTGACTTCCATCACTGAGTCAACAGGGACAGGGCAAGTCTTTCTCCCCCATCAGAGCGCCAGTCGCTAAGCCGAAAGCTCGAAGTCAGCCAGTTGGAGAAGGCGATACCAGTGTCCTATAAGGGATCTGTTTTCATTCCAGGGGAAGTGGTTATTTAAGTAGACTACAGGGAGAGCCCCCTTTGTCCAAACATCCACTGAGGGGTTTATACTCTCAGGGTTATTTGATGCTTTCGTTCAAGAGGGGCTATCAGGAGAGCACGACAGTCTGTAATAGGACGGGTCGGTAATAGGCTACAGGTCAATCATTGCTTCTGTTTGCGTGCCATGTGGGTCCCTCCTGAAGAAACAACAGTGGCATTAGTTGGTTGGATGGCATTAACCAACAGTTCTCTTATGGATTTCTTTGCGCATGGCTCTCAAAATATTCAACCCAAACCTTCGTTGGGATACTAGTCATCGTGGTATGCTTGGTATGCTCTTTAAGGGCGGAGCTAGACGTAACACTGTCTTTCGATTGGTTGAGAATCAGAAAGAAAAGCTGATTGTCTGGAACTACCAGACGGATGCAATGAAGAATACATGGTTTGGTTTGTTTTTCCACTTTTGTTTTCTGTTGGATTCAATGCTCTACTGACTTTGCCTATTGGGTATTTTGTTGTTTTGTGCTGTAAACTGTTCAAAAACTACAAAACAGTTTGATTCATTTCTTCAAGTTCCAAGACAAGGATCAGGTAGTAACCATGAGACCCAACTCCGCAGTAGGTCCCTACCCTAGAAAAACAGATTTTCTGGAGTTTTCTTCTGACTCCAGAGTCTGCTTATTCTGTACTGTAGGAACTAAAAATCACATTTTCAACCAAATTTCAGCTTGAAACCTAACTGAAGTTAGCTTCGCAGGTTTGTAAAGGTTGGGTTTCACATTTTTTCCCCAGCAGCTGTGCCTCCCAGGGGACATTTTTTGAGGAAAAAGTAAAAGTTGCAGTGATAAAATGATTGTCAAGACTTTTCAGTGCTAGGTTGACAAGAAGCTGAACATGACACCTCAGTATGGCAGACGCAAACACAAATTTTTAAATATCCACAAAGGCTACTTCTCAAAGGCTGCCAGGTAAAAAGTGTTGACTTGGCCTTGGACTTCAGTCGCCTCCAATAATGGTATAATATGTGTAATCATGAAGGTTCTCCGGGGTTTGCACATGGATTGCACGAGGAGTGTTTTTGGCAGGTTGCAGCTCTGCTTGGTGCCACTAGGCAGCTTGTGTTAATGGATCTTCAGCAGGGGGTTGCCTTGATTGCTCAAGCATCTTTCATCTGGCTTGGCTGCAGAGAACCACAGCCCGTCCCGGGACCACATTTGCGGAGCTCAGCTCATGTAAACACGCGCTGACCATTCCTGGCTCCATATGGAAGACATCAGTGCCTAAAGAGCAGCGTGATGCCTGTCATAGTGGGGTCACGGGATTACATATATCCCCCCACCCACACCCCTAAATATTACCCCTGACTCCTTCCACCACCCCCCACGCCCCCACCAAATAGCCCCTCCCTGAAAATACATTCTGATCTGTCAACATGGCTTGCAACCTGGCAAGCACTACCAGGCCTCCCCGGGTTGGCTTTGAAAAAGGTTGTTCAGCTTCAATTTAGGACTAATAAATGTTCACACTGTCAGCCCCTCCTGCACACTTCCAGTGGCGCAGTGTGGGCCGCCAGCCCCTGGGGGCGAGGCAAGTACTTTGGCCCCCGACCCGTCTCCATACACGCTGCATCTGCAGCAACAAATTTGCTAGGATTCTGTCCAGCCAGGAGGAGGCCCTGGGGCAGACACAGGACAAGCTGGAGGGCTCATGTCTCACAGCTGGCCAGGGAACACCTCGATGTCCTCCTGGTGGAGTTGGAAGATGTGGCCGAGGACCAGGAGGTCTGGCCGTCCTAACTGAAACTGCTGCTCTGGTGGCCAGGACCTGGACCCGGATAAGCTGAAGAAAATGAATGAATGGCTGTATCTGGATCCACCGACACCAAATGTGTAGATCTATGGTTTTCAGTGTGCACCATGACGTCAGTGGTTGTTCGGTGAAGAGACACCCCCTTGGTGCGATAATGGCACTTGGCTTTGGGTTAAATTACGAAAGAGCCACTGATTGGCTAATTTTCTACTTTTAAGTTCCAACTCTCTTACCGACAAAGTCGTGTAAATCATTACCTTACCAGTGCTGCACCCCAGTACATCCAAAAGATAAACATTATCATCTGAATCGTGCAGTTCTTCTGTGTCCCGAAGCTCAGAGGTTAATGAGCAGCAGCGTAATTACCGCGCTGAGGACTTGTTTCTTCTCCTCACGGATGAGCAGGCTGGAATTAACTCATTAGCAGCTGCCCTGGTTGTACAATTAGTCCTTGCACCACCAATTACGTCCCCGTGTTACGCCTCAGCGCTTCCTCGACACGATGGCCGGTGGGTGCCAGCGCCGCCGTGTACCTCCGCTCGCCGTGCTTTGATGGCAGCTATGTCCGATAGGTTAGACATGCTTCTGTAACGTCTGTGCGACATTGCAGCACAAGCGGACACAGGTGGACCCGAGTCCTCCAGATGTCTGCTCGGGTGGCCCAGCTACAATGCTGCCCATCTGGAGGCCCGCTCCACTTCAGTCTGGACTGTGATGAATGGGGGAGATCTCTGTTGGATGTCCAGCTGAGTCTGCCCGACATGGGCCTAATCCATCAACCACCCGTTCCTGCTGCCCCCCCCCATACCTTAATGGGTCAGAGGTTCTGTCAAGGCATCTCCAACGCCTTACGCTCGTTTATTAACCACAAATGAAGTCATTCAATTAGAATTGGAGTGTGACTTTACAGGATGGGGGGGGGGGTCCACTGAGTTTCTGCTTATGCTGCCACTGTCACTTTAAGGCTTGCATGCCGAATTCAATACAAGGGTAAAGCGGTAGGGTTGGTGTTTTGGGTGGAGTTAGGGGTTTGTGGTTGTCATTGGTGTATGGCTGATTGTGGGGTTGTTGTTTAGGTGTGTATTACAGGTACTGCTCATGTGGGGTTGTTCGGGTTATGATAGGTATTGTCCCTAACTATAAGACAGTTAGATTTGGGGAGTGGGTTTCGGGACAAGGGTTTAGAGGTTGGCATTGTTTAAGGGTGGGATTGTTTAGGAAATGGGTTTGGGGCTCCCGGGTAGGGCTTAGGTTTGTGTTCAGGTTTAGGATTGGCTTAAAGGCTACAGGTTGGGTCAGTGTGTGGGTAGGGTTATTGAGGGGTGGTTAAGGGCTACGTTAAGGATGGGGTTCCGGAGAGAGGGTTAGGGGTTTGTGTTGTGTTAAGGTGTATGCTTGAGGGGGTTAGGTTTAGGGTTGTGTAATGGGGTGGGCATTTTTTAGTGTTGGTTTGGGGATACGCTTTGGGATGTAATAAGATTTAGTGTTAGGGTAGGACCGGGTGAATTCGATGTATTGAATCTCCCACTTTGATTTTGGTTAATGTACGATTGAGGATATGGATTATTCATTCATAAATCAAGGCTAGTTCCTGAATTACAACGTTCACCCCATCAAACGGTCCACAAAGGCATGAGTTTGGCGTGGACCCCAAACTCCTTTGGGGTGAACTTGAACAGAGATCTGTGACTGTTGGCCTCACAAATTTTCCTCTGGATGAATGGACAAAGAAAATCCACAGATCGCTAGAAAGCCTGGAATATACTGGTGTCCCAATACTCGTGTCCACTTTGCAGTGTATTTGGTGTCAAAGAGGCCCCGCTATTTCCTCATTTTCCTCTTCATTCCTGTCCATGCTGCCCATCATACTCCCCACTTGCCTCCCCCCTGTTGTGAGCGGCCTCATTAGGGAAGTGATGATGTAAGCCTTGCGTTTCATCAGACCCTGCCATTTGTCATTATGACTGACAAGTGCCAAGGTGGCCCAACCGGGGAAGAGGAAGAAAGGGCTTCCCGCTGCTCTCGTATCCTCCGCTTACTCTCGCTTTTGGTTTCAGACCGTGCAGAAAAACACACAAATGAACCAAAAAAAAAAAAAAAACCCACCACACCATTACCGCTGCAAAATATTTCGATTTCCGCCTGCATGAGGTCTCGGTACTGCAACTGACGGATGATGCCAGAAACCTGAGACGACTCTTGACAAGCCGAGTCTCAGGAGCATGCGGAAAATGTGTCGAGGAGCCCATCAATCATGTTGAAGAAGACTGCTTCAAGCTGCTGCTCAAAGATCCTGACAAGATAATGCATAGTGAGGCTGTCAAAAAGGCCGTGGATTCACCATAAAGAAACCTTCAGGAGTTCAAGCGTTGACTGTTAAAAAGGCGGCGAGTTCTAGGCAGTCCGGGCTTCTGCAGGCTCAACATTTTCATGCAAACTCAAACTTTCAGTTATTGGCCTGCAAACAAAATGTAAATGTAGCTACAAAGATGGTGATGTTTGGAGTACTGTAGACTATTTCTAGTTTTTCACTGCTGAAATATGAACATCTATTTATTACAAACAGCTCCCAGTATGATGCACTGGGGCTATGATTCTTTTAAAAAATTAAATACATTTAAGTTTATTTTAATTTGCTTTCATGTCATTTATTACACAGCATTTCATCAGTAACTGCTCCCTTCCAACCATCCATCTTCAGCTTCACTAGGCCAAGAGGCGGGGTACACCCTGGATGGGTTGCCAATCAGTCGCAGCGGTAATTACTTATTACTTACTAATTACTGTTGATTGTTAACATCCAATCATTTTAAAAAAAGGGAGGCAGTCCGAGTAACCGAATGTGGTTCCGTGCCCGATTAAATGTGCAGCCAATAAGAGAGGAAACGAGCCGATGATGTAAAAAAAAGGATAATTAATATAATTAAATATGAGAAAAGAAACGTACATCAAGATTGATGTCTGATGAAAAGTGAAGTAAAAATTATTTCAAATGTTTAGCAAAGAAGACATTTTTAAGTATTTTTAATTGTCACACTGATATACTATTACAATAGATGTAATGTTTTAACCCTTTCTTTGGCCACCTTCTCCAGTTCCCCCGGGAGGACCCTGCCGTGTTCCCAGACCTGCTGTGAGAACCAGTACCTCCAGTGTGTCCTTAGTCTGCCTTGAGGCATCCCAATAGATGTTTGAGTCAGCTAGTTGCTCCTGATGTGGACTGGACCCTGAGGACACGCGGAAGGGGCTGAGCCATGGTTGCCACTTTGGGGCTGTTGCTTGACATTTCTGTCATGGCACCAAAGGCTGTACTGGAAAAACAAAGTAAGGACCTGATGGGCTGCTTTTGTGACATATTCTGTGACATAATTCAAATAAAAACCAGAAGGCTATATAGGTTATATTTGCTAGCTTAGATATTAGCGATAGCTTCTAAAATATACCTTTAAAGAGAGCCTTTATCGTGCAAACAGATCATTTTAAAGGGTCCTTGACATGATTTAATTTTCATTATGTTATATATTGTTTGTAATTATGTTCTGCATTGTTAAATAGTTGAAAGCCAACGATGAATTTGCAAAAATTACATTTATAGTTCAACACGTATAATGTTTTGCAGCCTTGTCGCTATGGTGGAATAGTCTCTAGAGTACAATATGTAAAGAGACATGACAGACTCTGTTCGTGGCAACCTTGGCGTCGTTCTTTTTGTCTTTTTTTTGCCACTTCTGGCACCATGAACTACAAATGTAATTTTTGCAAATGTACTAGTTGCTTTCAAAAATCAAACAATGTAGAACAAAATTGCAAACAATATTTAACATATTCAAGCAAAGTTGATAAAGAATGTCAGGGATCCTTTTTCTCTGGGTCTGCGTAGCCTTCACATTTGAACACAAGCATACCGAACCACTCCGGAGTTCATCTGCAAGCGGAGCAAGACCCATCTCTAAAGCGGTCTTGGTTTTTCGTGTTCAGTGGTGCACACCGGGGTTCGGATGATCGCATTCATGCTGGACCAAAAGCACCCTAATACTGTCGGTGGAAAGCTGTGCTCCAGCAGACAATACTGGTCTATAAGATTCCCTGTGACCCCCACAAGTATGTGTCTGAGTGATTGAGATGGTCCGGTCCTCCAGGAGCTCTCAGGGTCTACGTTTTTTTTTGTTTGCCGCGCCCACGGGGCGAGCGAGAATGTGTTTGACATGACGCCGAGGCGGCCTGCAAACAGCAGGATACGATTAATGACCACCGGATAAGATTGTTGCAATATGGCCTCCCCAGCCCCCCCTGAGCTTCTTCACTGCGGGACTGTCATATTTCACCGACTTGTGTGTGTGTTTGATGCAAAGGGGCCCTTTCATCCTCTGCTGATGCGCCTCATTAATACGAGTCCCTCAAGCCCGCGCTCTTTTCTCATGCTTTTTGCAGAAATACTTTGGCAGATTACGCTCACAACCTGCATGCTGCGAAGAATCCTGACGTGTCTGTTTGTCTCGCAACAGAAATCTGGAGGCCGAGTGGTGCCAGATTGTTGCGGTGGGAGGGCGATGCTGGGAGCGCAGGGGTCAGTGCCTGAAAGCGTGGACGTGCAGAGGTGGAGAGGGCACGAGGAAAGGACAGGAAAAGCTCAACATGGTGTCAAACAGGGCATTTGGGTCTTTGCACAAGAGCTCTGGTGGAGCTGAACCTGCGCTGCGATGTTTGTTGACACGTCTGGGAGAGAATTTGGGAGTTTTCACAACCTTCGTAAATCAGGAGAGGGCATGATTTTTCCCAGGGATCATCTCCCGGGCTGTTGGCTAATGCCGCAGGACTTTATTACCATGGCGACAGAATGGACGGGGAAATTCTTCCTGAGGTCTTTGCAGTGCACCTGCAGGGGCAGACGCTGAGCCAAAATGATATTTGGCAGTTTGGGGAGTTGAAGCTATACATCCTGTTGCCCGATTCCTGACGCTTCTCTGGAATTTTGTAGCAAGTTAGTCAGAGTGTCTTCAGCAAAGAGAGAAAAATGGGCGTGAGGGGGTGAGTGAGGAAAAAGGACGGGATGTACCATTTGTCGGCTTTGTGCCTCTGAACCCTTTTAGTGACATATTGCCTTGCCCACAAAGCCATATTAGCTCATGGAAGAACTAAGATTGGAGGAACAATACGACGATACATTGTTCCTAAATACTTTCTGGATAATGTAGGATTCAGACACAACCGCCCAAACAGACTGCTGCAAAGAATTCCGTGATATGCAGAGTCCACTGAACATAAAAATCCCAAATTCAAGACCTTCCTGCAAAGTTTTAGCCCTTCTGCACACCATTTGGAGAGGGGGGAAAAATTGCTGATGCTTCAGAGGTTGTTGGAACCAAAGCGGACTGCCTGCAGAGAAAATAATGGGGGCACATAGCAGAACAAACCTGAACTGAGGCCAAGCCCTCACGAACTCCCCTCCAAACACACACATGAACTGCAACTAATTAATGTCCTAAAGAGGCTACACACACGCACGCACACACACACGCACGCACGCTTGGATATGACCGCTTGAAACTACTTTCTCTCTGATGAGGCCTGAATGCTTTCAGAAGCAAGCCTGCACGTTTCTTGCCGCTTATATGGAGGAGACGGGGCAGGTCAATCACCGTGAGACACTCGGAACCGGTATTTCACCAAAGTCCGCTCCCCAAGGAAGAGACAGCAGAGACAAGCACATGCTGCACGTACGGGGAAGGGGCGTGGCCAGCAATGCACAACGAAGGGTGCCGACCTCCGCCAAGGCTGAATCATGAAGCAAAGTGCTTGACGACCACTTCCTGGTTCAAGGAGATTGACCGTACCATCTTTAATTCAGGCGCAAGGAGCAGGGTGTTATCGTGCGTCATCAACCGTG
Source organism: Oostethus manadensis (assembly GCA_024372805.1). NCBI lineage: Eukaryota > Metazoa > Chordata > Actinopteri > Syngnathiformes > Syngnathidae > Oostethus > Oostethus manadensis. The sequence continues at coordinate 155,051 of QODF01000203.1, forward strand.
CATTTGTTAAAAGCAGGCGACTCTTGACAACATTAAGACTCCACTCTTTATAGGCTGGGAGGTGATTTAAAGAAAAAAATACCATCATTATATGGGTATATACGTATAATATCGGTTCCATTTTGTCTGATTCTGGTGCCCAATCTGTACCTTAGAAACAGATCTGGTGCTGAAGCTTTGCCCGAACCGATGCTTTTAAAAAGGAAACGATCAGAACTTGGGACAAAATGACCGATTTTGGTTCCACTGTTAGTGAACTTCACTTGCCCCGACCGTGATTGGCTGATAACACGGAAGCGTTGTGAGGCTGTTGTAAATGGCGGAATGTGTGTGCGGTTTTGGGGTTGGTCGCCAAACTTCAAAAAGCACTTCAGACTCAACAAACTGCAAAAGTCATTCATGTCTTCTCACTTTTGACAACGGTAAGATAAAAAATAGCATTGGGTAGGGCACAGACCTCCGCAAAGGTTCATTTCAGGTCCGTTTCTTACAGCTTGCTCTTCTGACTCTTCAACACGATCAAGTAACGTTGGAAAGGCGCCGGACTTCAGCAACAGTTCGTATTGGCCCGTGTTCCCAAAACAGTCCAGTGTGAAGCGACGAGTGGACATGTTTTTCTCTTACTGGCCAGGAAACCGCTCCAACGCCAACCACCTGATGCTTGCCTCTTTGGGAAAGCTAAACAAAATTAGCTTTCCCTCACACTCGAACAAACATTTCCTGGGAGCCATTGCTCAACACTGCCCATATAAGGTAGTCCGGGTTTTTTGACGTCAGCGGAACTGGGTGTTAAGAAAAAAACGGCATGCAGGGCCATCCAAAACTGCTTTCAGGGCTCACTTCTAAATGCGCAAACCTCACTGTCTGATGTGTTGGCGTGGTTTAACACGGGGATACAACATATATAGGTGCCATGTGCCAACACCCCACAAAATTGGACTGAAATTGTTGGAGTAGATTTTGCTTACAGCAAAACAAAAATAAGATTTGACTTCACACCAAAAAATCCATCCAAGAACTCCTGCCTTTCTGAACAGATTTCCACCTAAAATCCAAGCGTCCAAGGTATCTCATCCGGACATGTGCCAACACTCCACAACGTTTGACAGAAATGGTCGGACTGGTTTTTGTGTAACGCTTCCAGCTAACAAACGGCATCTCTACGATACTCGACTTCACGCGTTTATTTAATCCTGCTCGCCAGCAACACCAAAATGTTTGTACCCGCGCGAGGGTGTATGCGAGTCACCGTGTGTGTAATGAAAGGGTTTTGTGTCTGTCACTGTGGAATTTGTATTTGGCCGTGAACTCGTACGTGTTAGTTGAGGTATTAACTTATTTGGGCAAAGGATTAAGTCCTACTGGTTGTCCTGCGCTTGGAATGACCAAACAGAGGCCCCGGTATGTTTGACAAAGTGGGTCCTGTCACTTGTCTGCCGTTTGGCCTTCTCGGTGTCACTGTGAGAACTGATGCTCCCTAACGTGCCTTGGAGAAGGCAAACACACTCGCTCACACTGAGTGCCACGCCTATCCGACCCGAGAATGTTAGCTTAGTCGACTGTTGGCGAGCAGCCCGCTATCGCCATTGTTGTACAAGTTGTTATCCGGTACGGGCCGAACATGCTAGATAATCACGAGCTAAGAATGCGTGCAGATGCAAACGCACAAACCTCAGAGCGGCCGCTCAACAAGTTTTGACATAGACCGCATCGGTTGGCACCGTGCCGCTTGTGGGTTTGCATTGGAGAAAACCTGCACCTTCCAAAGTCCGAACGCAAGGCAACCTTAAGGCGAATGAAGTTGCAGGTATCCTTTTCGTTCATTCACTTCCTATGCCGCTTATCCTCATTGGGGTCGCGGGGATGCTGGAGCCTATCCCAGCTGACTGTGGCCGAGAGGCGGGGTACACCCTGGACTGGTCGCCAGTCAATCGCAGGGCACATAAAGACAAACAACCACTCACACTCTAATGGACGATTTAGAGCGGCCAATGAAGCTAACATGCATGTTTTTGGAATGTGGGAGGAAAGCGGAGTACCCGGAGAAAACCCACACACGCACGGGGAGAACATGCAAACTCCACACAGAGATGCCCATCCGAGATTTGAACCCTGGTCTTCCAGATCTCCTGACTGCGTGGCCAATGCGCTAACCACTCAGCCAAAAAAACACGGCGGATGACAGCAAAAAGCTGGAAAAAGGGCCGCCGAAGACCGTGCGAAGGTTTTGAGGAACATAATCAGAAAGGAGAACAACGACAAAAAAGCGGCATGATGGGTGGACGAACAAGAACAAGAAACAAAAGATGTTACGTCGTGACTCAAACTCATTTTCCTCCATCCATGCATGTTCTCCCACTTAGCGGAGGTCCGGTCGCAGGGGCAGCAGCCCACGACGAGAAGCTCAGATGTCCTTCCCCTGCAGCTTCATCCCGGCCAGTTCGGAGACATAGTCTCTCTAACGTATCCTAGGTGTTCCTCAAAGGCTCCAACCGGACGTGCCTTCAACATCTCCCTGAGGAGGCGTCCTTAACAGATGGCGAAGAGGCCTAACGTGGATGCGGCTCTACTCCCAGTTCCTCTCGGATGTCGGAGCTTCTCCCGCTATACGCAAGGGGGAGAGCAGGCACACTATGGAGGGAACTCATTGTGGCCGCTGGTCTTCTTGTCCTGTGGGTCACTACCCAAAGCTCATGACCATCGGTGACGGTGGGGACGACAGACCGATGGCGTTTTAAAGTTTTGAATAGAAATTTCTGTAACCAAATAAGGTGTTTGTTGGTTAGCAGGTTCGTGCAGAATACGGCCACACGGGCTGTTTTGACTCCGCAGCCAAGAATTCATTTTGTTTCGGCGTAATGTTGCTAAGTAACCAAAAACTTTTGACACGAGTTAAGCGTTTAAAGGACATGTTTTTCTTGTGTTCTTTGGTCGCCGCGTTCCTCGACCTTCCTCGCGGTCTGCTCACGAGGCCTCCGACACACTTAATGGGATTATGCTAATATCATTTTGGGACGCTGACCTCGGGCCGGTGCCAGGTTTTCTTACACATGGCCGCACAAAGACGACGGGGGTCGGGGTGGCTTCACCCGGGCTGGGTTGGGGTCAGCCCCCTTGGCACCGGGGGGCAAATCTGAAGTTTGAGCTTCTATTTCATAGTCCTCCTCTGATTCAGTCTGGAACCATAAAGGAAATGCAACCCGGCTTGAATGAATGAGGGTAAGGGTGAGGTTTCCACGGAAACATGTTGATGCCAGCAAGGCTTCCTCCTTCCTACTGGATGTGTCCTACTGGGGGGAACTTTACGGACTACAAAGTCCGTTTAAAAAGGAACATACACAGAATCAAACCGCAACGGAGAGGCATCCTTTGACCTTCCTTGAAGACCTATATTATTGTTTTCAGTGAGTGTTTTTTACCCTTTTCCCTTCTTTCCTCTTCCTTTGGCCTTCAGAAAGACCACCCATCGGGCTCGGAGGGGGCAGGCGTCCCTGTGGAATAATAATGGGGTCGTCCTGGGAAAATTGCCCGTGGAAAGGCCTGTCTGGAGAAAAAAGGAAAGAAAAATTTGCTCCCGTTTCCGATCCCTCTTGGAAACATTCATCAGGCTACTCCTGCCGGTGGTCAGGGAAGCATGCAATCCCCCAACTTCTAGTTGATCGAGGCATTTTTGGGGGGCTTTTTGTCACATGGCCGTCGGGTTACTTTGCGTGAAAGAAATCCATTCGATCCTCGCATTGGGTAGAAAGCCCCAAAAGAAGGAGCCGAGCACGGCCCACGTGAGGGAAAGTTTCAGAAGCAACATGACGACGTGGTCACGATACCGCGCTTAGCTCTTGCTCTTCTTCTAGTGGTGAGGCAACGTTTCGCTCATCACCGCTGGAACACATGATTCCGGTGCTACCAAAGTCTATCTGGCCGCAGTCTCTGTTGACAACATGCATCCGAGGTCTTTGGTTCAACTCCGGGGGCGAGTTAAGCCTCAAACTATACTTACCTTCATGCTGTTATGTTTCCACAGCATTTCAGTCCAGCTTCAGCGTCCAAACAGTTTCTATATTCATTCTACATTTCCACTTTTGCACGTTTTCAAAGCATTTCTGTTTTGCTTTAGCTTTTCACTGACATGGCCTCATCTAGTTATGTGGCTGCCTGGCTAAAGCTACTTGCTACAAATGGTGTCTGTCTAGCTAGAGTATCTATTGATAACATGTTAGCGACTTAGCAATGTAGCTGCCTTGCTAATGCTAAGGCTACCTGAGACATCTGTTCTGTCTGTAGCTTGTTTGCTAGTTAGCAATGTAGCTGCTAATGCTAAGGCTACCTGAGACATCAGTTCTGTCTGTCTGTAGCTTGTTTGCTAGTTAGCAATGTAGCTGCCTTGCTAATGCTAAGGCTATCTGAGACACCATTTCTATCTTTCTGTAGCTTGTTTGCTAGTTAGCAATGTAGCTGCCTTGCTAATGCTAAGGCTACCTGAGACACCATTTCTGTCTGTCTGTAGCTTGTTTGCTAGTTAGCAATGTAGCTGCCTTGCTAATGCTAAGGCTACCTGAGACATCAGTTCTGTCTGTCTGTAGCTTGTTTGCTAGTTAGCAATGTAGCTGCCTTGCTAATGCTAAGGCTACCTGAGACATCAGTTCTGTCTTTCTGTAGCTTGTTTGCTAGTTAGCAATGTAGCTGCCTTGCTAATGCTAAGGCTTCTTGACATTTGGCTGACATTTTGTGAGCTTTTAGCCTAACTTAGTGTGGTGAAAAAGTACAGTAACAATGGGCATTATATTTATTTATTGTTTGAGAACAACGACGTCGTGGTCACGAGTTGAATTTTGCGGCTTCACTTTATCACTGTTTATCAAATTTTTATCAGTTAATAAACCAATACTGTTTTGCTAGCTCAGGAAGTACCCAGTGCTGAAATGTGAGTTTGTATTATGTCCCACTTATGTCTTATTTGCTCTCATGTCTACAGTATTGGGCAACAGAAGTGTAAGGGTGAATATAGGGTTGCTATTTCACATCTAGAGGGCTCTATAATGTTAGAAACTATTTAGAAGGTTGCCGGCATGTCTGAGTTATTACCTATTATGTCTACCATATTGAGGAATGGGATTGTAAAAGTGACTATAGTGGTGTTATTTCATGTCTGGAGAGTTCTGATTATATTAAAAACTGCATTTAGAAGGTTGCAAGCAGGTTTTCTATGTTTATTTATAAGGAATCCTCCGTTGCGGAAATTCATTTGTCACAGCCTGGAGCCAATTAAAATGAGCGATTATGTCCGAACAAAGACAACTTTTATCAAAGTTGTTGAAATCCATACTGAAATATGAAAAAAAGGCGCAAGGCGATGGCAGTTTACAGTGTTTTGTTTTTATTGCAAACCATATAATACAAAAGATAAGCTTTTAAGACAATGACGCCATGTTTACCTACAGGAGCCTGCAGTAAGAGATGACAAAAGATACATCTCAACTAATGATACAGAATACAAAAAAGAGACATTTTTCACAAATCCCCCCTCCATCCCCAAAAAAATCCAAACCAGTGCTACGCTACGCAGCTTCTGTTTGTAAGAGAGAAAATCAGAGAACCCGGAATCATCTGTACACGACTAAATGAAGACATTTACAAAACGATAAATAAATCTGGACCGCAGCAATCTACTCCACCGGTAAGCGTCCTTGCAGAATTGATCTTTGCAAATAGTTAATTTCCAATAAAGTTAATGCTAAAGAATAAATTAAGAGAGGTTAGGGAGGACAGATGCGCGCCGGGGCTCAGACCTGCTGGCTGCTGAGGAGGTCAGGAGGTGACTTCCTGGAGCAGGAAGTGGGACTGCGAGTGGGCGGAGCCTCCTGCTTTGAGGCTCCGCAGGCACCAGTGGCATCGGGGCGGACGGAAGCGAGCGTCGCAAACACAGTCAAGCACAGCGGGGTGGATTCTAGGGATTCTAGCCTGCGGCGCTCAGTCCTGACAATTTACAGTAGAAAAACTCTCCGTCACTTCCTGTACAAAAATGGCGCCACGGAGGGTGCTTTTCTTTTTTTTTTATTTTTTTTTTGCCTTATTTTACTCGGCGTTCCCACTCCTTTACCAATGGATGACACAGATGAAGAGCAGAAGACATACACAGTACATACTAAAATATTTACGACCACTATGTCCTCACAGAGGATTTATGTTGTTTTTCCAAAGTATTATATCTAAAAAAATATAATCACAAAAAGGCACTGTCGGGAGCCAATCCAGAGAGATAACAACTAGAAAAGAGTCAAGGTGGCATTACAGAGCAGTCCTCACGGCCGGGAGAGCTGGGTGTAAATCGGCTGCTGCTCCCAGTGCTGAGGACTGTGGGTCTGAGGCACGGACGGGACCCCCGCGGTGTCGGCGATGGGGGTGTACATGGGCCTCTGGCTGGGGCTCACGTAGCTGAAGGCGGGGTAGAGGCCGGAGCCCTGGCCGGAAGCGTAGTAGGAAGCGCCGCCCTGCTGCTCGGAATAGTCATACTGCGCTCGGGAGATGGGGGGGTAGGAGGAGGCGCTGTAGTGCTGCAGGCTGAAGGAGCCGTAAGCGACGTGCTGGGGGGAGCCCTGCTGCTCGCTGTAGTGACTCGGGCTCAGCTGCTCCGTTTTGATCTGAGCGGACCCTCGTTGTTGACCCTCCTGCTGCCCCAAGGTGCTCAGCGAGTGCTGCTGCTTGGACAGCCAGGCCCCCATGTTGCCCCCCTGCCCGACGGAGCCGTAGCCCCCCTGGCCGGCCGAGGCGTAGCCCGCCTGGGTGGCTGCGGCGTGGCTGTGCGGCGGCAGGTATTGGTCGAACTCGTCCACGTCGAAGCTGCCCATGTTGGAGATGACCTCGCTGCTCAGCTCGCCGATGTCCACGGCGCCAAAGTCGATGTTGAGCTGGCGATTGGGGCCCTCCTGAGCGGGGCGGCCCTCGCGCTTCAGGTCCGACTTGCCGGAGGGGAGGTCCGTCTTGGGGGTGGTCGGGGGTGTCGGCGGGCCCTGAGACTGACCTGAGGGGAGGAAAAGGACAGTTGGGTCACATGATGCAGTGTTTTCGGTATGGGCTCAGGCGCCATTTGGCATTCGTAGATCAAATATTCAACACTCAATTCTCAACAGTAATGGATATCAGTTCATCATAAACGACCATTATAATGCCGTTTTATCTCGTGTGTGGGACAGGCCATTTTTTATGGACTTTTTATCACAAAACCAGACTTTTTTTCACTTGAGAGCCAATTAGAACCGTGCACCCTGGAACCACAGTTTTAGAATAGAATTTATTACGCATACGTTAACGGTAAATTAACATGAACAATCCTGGTAGTGATGTGTTCGGGGGGTTTCTCTTACATTTTGGCCTTTTTCGTCAGAGTGGGGCAGCAAATTTTGACCAAGAATTTCTGCCATACAAAGACTTTTAATTTGGAAACCGCGGGTCCAAACTTCCTAAAACACACCCTGACATTGACGAACGCTGTACATTCAATTCGATTCAACTCCAGCAGCGGCGCGTGTTAGAGCTGCGGGAATTAATCAATGATTAACTGATTATCCAATTAATCAACAACTATTTTTGTATCCATGTAATAGTTTTTTGATCTAAAGGTGGATGAATCTGAAGCTTGTTTTGATGAATCAAATACAGACCCTAGGAGGACCAAATCAGTAAGTGCCAAACAAACAGCTAGTGTGTGCCTTGCTTTGCCTAAAGCAAAAAGATTACAGGGCGATTTTCATGGACGACTGAGAACATTAAAAACATTCACAGATTTTCATTTTCACACGAAACAATGATCAACCGAACACCGGAACTGCTGTCAAATGTTTGGATAATCGATTAACCGTTGCAACTATCACGTTAGGACCCTGAAATCTTGCTGGGACTTGAACAAAACTACAAAAAAATGCATCCCCTGCCATAATATTGGCATAAATTAACATAAGAAGTCTACTTGGTGTTCAATAAACCTTTTTTTTCCCTAACATTTGGAAACGGTGAGAGAAAATAAAGCGGAAGATAAATGTGGTTATTAAAAACGCAATGGTAGCATTCACCTGCATGATTGCAGGGGTTTCTGTAGTGCACTAATCATGATCATTTATGTCCCTGCATACCTGAGTGCTCTCCTGGCGAGTGCATCTCGCCCATGCTGGAGGCAGGAGAGTCAGCCTGCTGCAGCGCCTTGAAGATGGCGTTAGGAGAGATGTGCGTCTGCTCTCCGTCGTCGGGCTCCATCTGGCCGTTCTTGACGGACTTTCTCCGCCTGGGCTGGTACTTGTAGTCCGGGTGGTCCTTCTTGTGCTGCACCCTGAGGCGCTCGGCCTCCTCCACGAAGGGACGCTTCTCGGCCTCGTTGAGCAGCCTGGGAACACAAGGAGACACGTTCATTCGCGCAACTGCAGCGTGTGCACGGCGGTTCATTCCGTGCGCAAAAGCCGTGCGTAAAAGCAAAATGAGCGCGCCTGACGTACCTCCAAAGTTTCCCCAAAGTTTTGCTGAGCTCGGCGTTGTGCAGGTGCGGGTACTGGTCCGCCAGCTTCCGGCGCGCAGCCTGCGCCCACACCATGAAGGCGTTCATGGGTCTCTTGACGTGCGGTTTGCTCTTGCTAGAACCGTTGACGCGCACCGGCATGGGCACCAGAGTCCAGTCGTAGCCTTTGAGCACCTGGGACACGGCGTCGCGGATGCACACCGGGAACTTCTCCTCCTCCTCCCCTTCCTTCTTGTAGTCTGCGCCGCGCAGGAGGTGGTTGTCGGAGGGCCTGGTGTTCTCCGTGTCCGAGCCGGAGCCGGACGGACACGGCGAGCCGGCCGAGTCCTCGGACATGCTGGGACTGGGCGCGTCGGAGAGACACTTGTCCTGTTCTTCGGTCATCTTCAGGTACGGGTCGAGGAGATTCATGCGAAACAAGTTGCAGGACAGCTTGAAGGAGGAAAAAAGGCGGAAAGTCCGAATCCGCGCGCACCGAGCCCGAAAGCCTGCCGTGCGCACTTGGACGCGAAAACTCCTTTTTGTCTTGCGGCGACAAAAAAGTCCAAAACGCAGTGAAGCGTCGCTCCTTTGGGGCCAAACGTGCTTTCGACTCCTCGACTTTGCGCCACTTCTTCCCCAACTCGACTCACGGAGCGACTCTTGGAGGCTGTGCGGCGCTTCTCGGAGACGCCGAATTTATTCTAAGGGCCAGGAAGTGATTGGGGGTGGGGGAGGAGGGGGGGGGGGGGCTGTAGGCGGGGACGTAACACGACTCTGCTCCGGAGAACCGGAGCAACTCTCCAAAAGTCTGCTTTTTCAACTTTGAATGCAACATTAGGTGGCCGAACAGAACCAGAACACCGAAGGCGACGTTTGCGCAAACGTTGCTATTTTTCCCTGACATTTGCTGCGGACTACTTTGGTTTTCCGTTTGAGAAAGTCCTTTTGCAAGCACAATGTTTCCAAGTACGGCCCATGCACGAGTGGGACGGCGTTTCACGCAAACGTGGGAACGTTTGCGTGAAACGCCGAGAGGAGCCGGAACGGCTGCGGACTCCTGTCCTCCAACAGGGGGCGACAGGAGTCCAGAAACATGCACGCATCTGCCTTGAGGGCCACTTCAGTGGGCTTCAGCCAACGCACGCACACGCCACGACCTAATTCTTCAGGCGAGTTGGAATACATGAGTACTACAGTGCAAAAACACAAGTCAAGTCAATTCAAGCTTGAAGCGGCGAACTGAAAGGGAATGCTTGTTTTGGAATTCTACAAAAAGCCCCGTTTCAGGGACCTCGCAGTGGCTGGACAATTTAAAGCCCTTGTGCAGAAATGGACCAAAGTTCTGGAGTACTTACTACCTCCTCTGTCTGCATCAAAGCGGTGTTTTCTCATGTCTAGGGTGCTGTGTGTTTCAAAGTGTGTTTAAAAGGTAGTGAACAGGTTTTATATGTCTTATTTTCTCTTATTATGTGTACTATTTTGGTGACAGGCGCGTACAAGTGACTATAGGGGTGCTTTTTCATGTCTACAGGGCTCTAATAATGCTTTAATTGGTAAACTGGTTTTGTTTGTCTTATTGTGTCCAGTTTGTTGGGTAATAGGAGCGTAAAGGCGACTGTAAGGGTGTTACGCCACGTCTGCAGGACTCTAAAAAATGTTTAAAAAAGGGTATTTGGAAGTTGGTAAACTGGTTTTGTATATTTCATAGTTCTTATTTTGTCTTATGTCTACTAGATTGGGTAAAAGAGTGTAAAGGTGACTGTAGGGGTGTTATTTTATGTCTAGAGGGCTCTAATTATGTCATAAAAACCGTTTTTGAAGGTCATAAGCAGGATTTCTTATCTCTGACTACAGGAATACTGATATCAATACACAATTTTAGATATCGATTTTTTTTTTAAATGCCAATTTTGAGTATCTTTACTTTTTACAAAATCTTTTTAGTTTATTTTTTTTTCAAATTTTTTTTGTGTTGATATATAAAGACAAAGATAATTTTAGTCGTCCAAAATAAGCCAGAAGCTTATAGAAGTGCGGGGGAAGGGCGTGCGATGCTGTGCTGTTGCGTCAACATGCCGAGGAGCGGGAAAGCCACCAGCTGCTCACACGAGCCCATCAGAGCGGACGCCGGGCCACGTTCTCGCCCCCGCGGCGCTGAGGAACTTTTTTTAAGCCACCTCAAAGATGTGAGGACTTACGCAGGGGGTGGGGGACTGTCGGAAAGTTCGAAGCCGGGCTCGCCGCTTACGTGGAAAACGCCCACCGGCCCCACGGGCCGTGCGGGTCTTGGGAAACTTCTCAGCTCGACTTGGAGCCAGGGTGTGAAAATTTTGGGGCAAACATTGAGGGTAAACTGCCAAATCATGTCTTCCACCTCTCCCAGCGCTCTGAGATTCCATTGAAGACGTTGACGAGCCACCCCCCCACTTCTGTTTTGGAAAACTGCTGTGGAGACGTGCTAATGGGAATGTCATCGTAATTATCGAGCCGATATCAGGGAATTAGGACGTATACCAATAAATCCGGCAACATTAGAAATAACCGTTCAATTAAAAAAAAACACTCCGAGGCCGTGCGGGTAACAAATCAAGCGCTCCTTTTTTGTCCTGTTTGGGATGTTAATGTCCCGGCCGAACTTCCTCAAGCTGAAACGCCAGCACCGGAGCCTGTGAGAAGGACCAAAGATGTGCCAGAGACCTTCGCAGCGTCACACCGGGTGCTGGGAGCGTGTGCCCGAATACAGTGCACCTTGCTGGGCCACGCCAGGCGGCTCCTTCCGCTCTGGTTCTCCCGACCTCCGTGGCGTCACACCGACTGCTCGGAGTGTGAGCCCGAATACAGCGCCTCTTGCGGGGGCTGCAGCAGGTGGCTCCTCCCCTTCTATACTCTGCTTCTCCTGCTATTAGTGATGTGATAGTAGTAATGTTTGATGACAGGTACACTTGGTCACGCCCTAATGTCTTCCACTTTGTATTGTTTTGGGGGAAAAAAAGAGATTGTGCATCTCAAATATCAACATTTTGTTGTTGGACAGCTGGGATTTTGGGGCGTCCAGCACAGAAAAAGCTTCAACGCAAGCAGGATCTTCCGGCAGATCCACAAAGAAGCAGAACACCGGGGTGGGAGGCGACGTTGGCATGCAGAGACCACGTTCACAACCGACATCGCACCTGTCTGACACTTTCCGCCACTTGTGCCAAAGCTGTCCAGACATGGCGGAAGACCAAAAGAAGATCTGTACCAATCCTCCCCCAACCCCCCTCCATGCCACCATCGTCATTTCTTGGGGAATGGAAACAGAAGGGAAGGCTGCTCGAGCAGCCGGCGTGGGTCGTCCGCGGGTGTTTGCCGAGCCGGATCAGAGCGCCTCCGCCACGGGTAGTTGTTGACACGTGGCATTTTGCAAAGGGTGAAGTTTAAACGGGGACTTATCAAGGGTTTGACGCTTCTGGGAGGAGGTGACCGGGGGTGTGTGTTTAAGAGAGTTTCGGACCGTTCTCTCACACTTCCCTGAGATCCAGCAAAACTGTTCCCAACCGCTTTGGCCGAAAGGACTGGGGAGACAAATACACACACGGAAGTGGCAGAGAAGAACGGCTTTCACTTCACAGTCGACCCGCATGTGTCGCCATCGATTCCAGACTGAATTTCCACAAAGTAGGATTCCATTTTTAAATAAGCATAGAAAAAACTTTCTACTTGCCCTCCAGACAAGAAATAACATTATATGTGTGTTAGCAGCGGGAGACTTTCTTCTTGTTCCTTTTCTCACATCCAGTTCTGGACAGTACCTCCTGTGGTGGCCGTTGTCTCATCATTGCAACATTACTGACACCTAGTGGCCAGTGTAGAACACTACACATCAACGTCGGACTGCATCTTCTGAATACCTTGTATTTATTTATACCTATTTTACTTCTTTTAGGGTTAGGCTTTAGGGGGTTAACCATCATTTTTATAATCATCATTTTTAATCATTTTTGTGTTTGGAAATGCTTCATTTAGGCCAACAATACATAGAGTTTGATTCAACATGCGTATCGTTTTACTGCAAAACAGCAATTATGGTTAGGGTTATTCCCCTTATGCTGGAAAATGCTTCATTTAGGCCATTTATGCATATTGTTTGCCACAAAACAGTGGGTCCGTTCAGGGGCCTAACCCTAACCTTAGTTGCTGGGGTTAGGGTTTAGATGGGTTAGGGTAGGGTTAGGTTTAGGAGACTAACATTTTTATCCTTGAAAACGCTTTATTTAGGCCATTTAATTATGTACAGTATATGTAGAATTTTCTTAAACAAAACAGCAATTAGGGTTAGTCTAACCCTAATTGTCCAGCATAAAAATAACGAAGGACTAATCCTGGAGTAGAGTAAAGTTTAGGGAACTAACCCTAACCAATTTTTATGCTTGAAAATGCTTTATGTAGGTCAATATGTTGGCTTGGCGTAAATAGAATAGTAGTTTTGCTATAAAGTGCTTCAGTTAGGCCAACAATGCATACAATTTGCTTAATTAATTAATTTATTTTACACAAAACAGCGATGGGGGTTGGGGTCGGCCCCCCCCAACCCACTTGTATGCTTGAAAATACTTCCGTTCAGGACTACTCCATACGTATAATTTGCTTAAATACTATTTCGATATCTACCGTGTTTATGTGGCCATAATAATACCGCAGTATCTTTGCTTTTTCAAACCCCTTTCCGCCCGGCGGGATACGTTTTGGTTGTCTTTGTCTGCTTGTAATTTAGGCGGCACATGCAGAAGCTACAATATTGTTACTGGGAGCGCTGCTATCAACAGCTCAAATGGGATAAGACCGGGAAAGAGATGGAGTCCAGCTGCAGCCAGACAGATGCATTGTGGCCTTCACCCTTGGGTTGTAATAATTGCTTTCCGCCGCACACTTTCTTCTCTATCTTCTCCGTCTCTCCTTGCTCCTCCGGAGATAACGCCACCGCAATCTCAGGCTTATCTGTGCTGGGTTTTCTAGTAAACGGACACTCCTTGGCCACTCAGTGATAGCGTATCTGCCTGGGCAGGAAATGCACGCTGACATTGTGATGGTTTTCAGCAAAACACGCAGCTTCAGGGAGGACATGGAAACAGAAGCTGCTTACACGGCTTCCAAATGGAACACTGCCGAGTGACTCCTGAGCTTTTCTTCCGTGCCTTCAGGTGAGGTGACCCCGGAGCTGCTCTGCATGACAATGCAAGGCGATAAAAGCCGAGCGCGGGGATCTCTGCGGGTCACTCGCCCGCACTCCCCGTCGCGGAGCCTGACCTGTAATTACGTCCCGGAGGACAATGGCTCATTTGAACGGCGCTGACAAAACGCTCCCGCGTTGTTTGGCTCACGAAGGAGCGCGCCGCCTCCACACAGGTGGCGCTTTGAAAAGAATGCGGGTGCCTCACCGGGACAGAACACGTCGGAATATACTCCCCCCAGATCTTCGGGGGGTTTGCCTCGTCCCGGTCGGTGTGTCCATCTGCAGCTTTAGACAAACACCTGATAGGACAACAACGAATAGTGTGAAGGAGGTCTTGTGTTGCCATGACGACCCCGGGTCATCTTGGATGCTTTTCCACAGCCTAGTACTGGCTTGGTTGTCCACTTCAACGTAGCAACATTGGCTCCAGACTCTAGTCCAGACAAGATGGACCAAGATGGATAGACCGCTACCTCTATTCGGACCAGACTTGCGATGTCCTATCTAGTTTTTTGGGCAAGCGTTTGTGCTGTTCAGTTCATGCTCAAATACTCGATAGGACAGCTGGAGTTAGAGCTGGGTTGAGATGGCATTCAGACTGCAGCTGTCCTATCTAGTCTTTGAGCATGAACTCTCCAGCTCTAGCTGTAAATCTTACCAGTTTACGCTCAAAGGTAGATAGGACGGTAGCGGTCCTATCGAGTCTTACTAGTTCGTGGTCAAAGATAAATAGAACAACTTCAGTCCTATCTCTCTTTGAGCATGAACTGGTAAGAAATAGAGGTATAGAGATCATGCACGTAGACTTGATAGGACAGCTCCAATCTTAATGACACCTCTACTCAACTCTAACCACCCTAGCTCTACTCCAGTCTAGATTACAGCTGTCCTATATAGTATTTGAGTATGAACTGAACAGCCCAAACAGTTCATGCGCAACAAAAAAATAGATAGGACGTCGCTAGTCTGGACTAGAGTGCAGGTAGGGTTAGCACTAGGGTTATTTTTCTCTATTCTTTGAACATGAACGCTTCGTGCTTTTTAGTTCATAGACTAGATAGAAGATAGATAGAACTAGATAGATGGACCTCTACTTCTGCTCTGCTCAAATCAACGCTGCCCGGTCTAGTCTTTGAACATGAACTGGTAAGAGTTATTAGAGCTAGAGCTGAGACTAAAGCTGTCCTACCTAGTCTTTAAGCATGAACTGAACAGCATGAGCAGTTGATGCTCACAGACTAGATAGGACAGCTGAGTGACACCTCCACTACTCGGCTAACTCTAGCTCTATCCTAGTCTATCTAGATAGACTAGATCTATCTAGACTAGACTTTGCGCATGGACTGATCACCATGAGCAGAACTAGTCTTTGAGTAGTCATCATGTACAGGGCATGCTCAAAGACTACACGGGACAGCTGTAGTGCTAATGACAACATTGTTTTTTTAGCATAAACTGAACATTATGAACAATTCATGCCCAAAGACTAGATAGTACAACTCTAGTCTTTGGGCATGAACTGATCACCATGAGCAGAACTAGTCTTTGAGTAGTCATCATGTACAGGGCATGCTCAAAGACTACACGGAACAGCTGTAGTGCTAATGACAACATTGTTTTTTTAGCATAAACTGAACATTATGAACAATTCATGCCCAAAGACTAGATAGTACAACTCTAGTCTTTGAGCATGAACTGATCACCATTAAGAGTCCATGCTCAAATACTAGATAGGACAGCTCAAGTCCTAATGACAACACTGCACGGCTCTAGTCTCGGCTCTAACTGTAGCTCTACAGCTGTCCTATCCAGTTTTCGAGTGTGAGCTAAACAGCACGATCAGTTCATGCTAAAAAACTAGATAGGGCCACTCTAGTCTGGCCTAGAGATGAGGTGCCGTTAGCACTGGAGCTGTCCTATCTAGTTTTTGAGCATGAACAGTTCATGCTCAAAGGTTAGTCTGGACTAGATTTTGTGCGAGAGCTGAGACTAGGGCTGTCCCGTCTAGTGTTTGAGCAGGACGTAATGCAGTCTGCTCGGATGAGAGCCAAACCTGTCGGTCAGGTGTGATGGATGCGATACGCCGAGACTACAATGACAGGATTGTTCGTACCGTAAGACCCGCCGTGATGAACCGGGATTATTCTACGACTCTTAACTCTGATAAGCATTAGCTTTGTTCGGTATTACTGTTCGTGTCCAAATCCGCACGCAGGCCCTCCTTGATTTAGGAGCCCTTGAGCAAATATGCAGCCTAGGTCGTGAAGATTCGTGCAGGTGTGAGCGTGAAAGGCGGTGCTGACTCAGGCGGCCTGAAGGGCGCTCACAGCTCCCCGCCGCAAACAACAACACCTCAAAAAGTGCCGTGCACCGCCCGGGATGATGTCAGTGGCGCACAGAAAGACGCCTTTCACACTCCGCCGTGCGCAATGGAATGTTCGGCCCCGCCTCCCCTCCCACCTGTCTCAGGTGGGAACCAGACAAAAAGATAAAAATCAACTACCGTGGGTTTCCCCCGCTTCCCCTTCCGCTTTCTGCCAGCGGCTCTTCTTGGATCCCCAACTCTTTTTGGGGCCTTTTGCCTCCCGCCAAATCAAAGAGGAAGCGATCGAGCAACAGACAGGAAGTCGCAACTTCTGGGAGCAAAATGCAGTCAAGATGCATAAATCTTGCACTGAGCCAAAAATAGCCCTCTTTTCTCTACGATCAAACGTTATTATTGATAATATTCTTTGATCAGTTGTTTTTATTGTTATTTTATTATTTTATAGAATATTGTGGGATTCACACATTATATTTCATATAATATAATCATTTAACATATGTATGTATTATTAAATATTACAATTTTATATTAAATTTGATCATATTATTATGTATTAGTATACTATATAGTTTTTAAAATAGTACTATTGTGATTAAAAAATAATGACATAACCATAAAAGAAAATATTGTGTGCATTCACACTTGAAGTAGTATTTTCCATTATTATATAAATTATATGATATAATCTGATAATGTAACAATATTTTTTTATTATTATTATTTAGCTGTATTTATTGATTCAAAATTAATATGACATAACTATAGACAATATTCACACACAAATATTATATATATGGTTATATGGTGTATTATATTCATATATTAACATACCATAACTATTATTATGTGCCCTGCGATTGGCTGGCGACCAGTCCAGGGTGTACCCCGCCTCTCGCCCAAAGTCTGCTGGGATAGGCTCCAGCATCCCCGTGACCCTAATGAGGATAAGCGGCATAGAAAATGGATGGATGGATGGAACTATTATTATGCTGATTGATGGTATTATTTTTAGAAATTATCAGTCTAAAATTGGGAATAAAAACAATTGATCATAAAACTAGAAAATGGAATATTGTGTGGATACACTCAGAGTTGTATTTTGTATTATTTTGTATATTGTATGATATAATATAAAAATTCAACATATTATTGTAGTATTAATTATTATACATTATTATATTTTTGTAATAGAAAAAATAATTATATTTTTAAAAAGTGTATGACTTATTCTGTAACAGTAAAATCAAATACTTTGTTGTTTTACACATATTAGTATTGTAGACAGTAAATTATATGTAATATAATATAAATAAAAATATCCATGCATCTTCTTTCTTATAGTTTTCAACGGAAATTCCCAGAATTTGAAATGAATTCCCAACAATGGAATGATAATAAATAAATAAAAAACAGTTGATAGAATAAAACAAGTGCAAGTCCTGCCAAGAAAACCCGCATCTGCTTGGTGGAGGTAACAAGAAACAAGCGCGTTGTGGTAAAAGTCCTCTTTTGTTCCTGCACCTTTCAGCGGCGCTCATTTGTTTGAGCGACCAATGAAAAGAAGCATTCTTCCCACTAAATGACTAAATGAGAGAGTGATGATAAGGTGTAGTGGCCTCCCGGAGGATTGGCCCGGCGTCACACTTTTGCCAAGCAGCCTGAAAATACACTTCCTGTGGCAGTGCTGATACTTCAGCTTCTGCGGCGGGCCGAAGAAGCTTAGGTCTTAGGTCGCTTAGGTCGCCGGGGACCGGGAAGTCCAGACTTCCCGGTCCCCGGCGACCTCTTCCAGCTCCACCGGGAGGACACCGAGGCGTTCCCAGGCCAGCTGTGAGACATAGTCCCTCCAGCGTGTCCTAGGTCTTCCCGGGGGCCTTCTCCCGACCGGGCATGCCCACAACACCTCACCAGGGAGGCGCCCGGGAGGCATCCGGACTAGATGCCCGAGCCACCTCAACTGGCTCCTCTCGGTGTGAAGGAGCAGCATCTCTACTCTGAGCTCCTCCCGGATGGCCGAGCTCCTCACCCTATCTCTTAGGGTGAGTCATCATAATAATCCATTTAAAAAAAAAACACTGCAGAGAAAGATATCATTCAAATGTCTATTTCAGTAATTTTCCCATATATGTTTTTGTACATTTTTCTTTTTGACTTGAAAAATGTTTTTCTTCGTTGTTTCAGGAGTTTGAATTTATTTTTTGCCATAAATGATTATAGAAAATGCAAACTTCATATAATTACAAAGCATGCTATTTATTACTGTTACTATATTTATTGTATATATTGCTACAGTATATTTACATGTTTTATTGTGGGTCACTTGTTTCTAGGCAGATTTCATTAGGGCTGAGTCCAAACTGCCCCATAGGCTGATGGGGGGCGGGAAAGCCAAATAGGAAAACAGGAAGTCAAATACAAAGTAAGAAATTGATAGCCAAATTACATATTATTTTGTAAATAATAATCGTAAAAAAATGCTTCATATTAAATATGGAAAATATATTTTTACAAGGCAGCACTGGACATATTGTATATATTTTTTCCACATACTCTTTTTGATCACGTTTTGTTTCATATTTTGGAAAATGTTTTTTATTGGTTGCTAATATTTTAAAAGTCAAAACAACATACCATAAAAAAGATTACTATATAATCATAAATAATGACAAAAAGTAAACTACGGTATATATAGTATATATTATAAATGTTTAACTGTTGGTCACTGGTCACGTGTTGCTAGGCAGATTTCACAGGGCTCTATCAAAACTGCCCGATAAACCAAATGGGGGCTGACAGCACAGAAACAGGAAGTCTGCTAATAGTTTGCAAATATTTTACACAATACAGAACATAATATAAATATGATCTAATTCAAATAATGAAAAAAGTACTATGTACAGTATTTTTATTAATATTTTTTGTTTTATAATGTAAATTACTATATTTATTAAGACGGATTCTAGGAAAAAGTGAACATAATATGATTATTATCTAACTCAAATAATGAAAAAAGTACTTTATAGAGTTTTGTTATTAATGTTTTTTCTTTTATAATGTAAATTACTATATTTATTAAGACTTATTATAAGGAAATGTGAACATAACATAAATATGATCAGCTGGGATAGGCTCCAGCATACCCGCGACCCAAATGAGGCGAAGCGGCACAGAAAATGAATGAATGATTGAAATACGTGATGAAAAAAGTAGCGTATCGAGTATTTGCATGAAGATTTTGTGTTTTACAACGTGAAAGTGTGAGAAGCGTGTGAGCGAGCAGTCACGGCTGGCCGCCCCTCAACCTTCCCCATAAATACATTTTGTCATTTTGCGGTCCGCTCGCCGCACCGCCGCACCGCCGCACCGCCGCACCGCCGCACCGCCGGAGGCCCCAGGCGGCAGACGTCGGGCCGAGCGCGTGCCAAGCATAATAGCGCTCTCGGGCTCGTGTGCTCTGACCGGCCCGACCCGGCGGGGAAGCTCCGTCTAATTGCAGCAACGCTGCGGCGGCGGCGGCCCCAAACCTCCGGGAGCCCGGCTCTTGCATTCTAACGTTACGCTCGGAGGAAATTGTCCTCCGCCGTTTCCTGAGCTCCAATATTTGAGCTGTTTGCTTTCCTTTCTGCGTGCGACTCGGAAGGCTTTTGTTTTATTAGATTCTGTCTGCTGCGGCGAAGGTTCCATTCCTGGGATGGTGTGCCACTGCATCATCGGCAGCCAGATCAAGATAAAGATGAGGACGCAGTACTCTCGGATAAAACACTTCTAATATTAGCGTACTGGACTAGTGACATCCCGAGAAACCCTTTAAGAACTCCGTGTCTTGTTTTTCTCTCATTGTGTCTACTACTGTGTATAGGGTGAGGAGGGGAAAGGTGAGTATAGGGTTGTTATTTTATGTCTAGGGGGCTCTAATACCAACAAAAAGCATATTTAAACGGGTTTTCTAATCTCTACCTACCAAAATATTCCGTTTTTAAATAAACAATCCTACTTTTTTCCTTACTTACATACTTTGTTTGTAAGTTTTCCAAACAATTCCAGTTTTTCTCACTTTTTCCCACAATAATTTGCCTTGAATCTTGTTACATTTTCACATTTTTTGCAAGATAACTTTTGAAGACTCAAGACTTTAAAAAAAAAAAAAGTAATTTTTTTTGGTACTAAAATGACATTGTTTTCTTCATATCTTTACATTATTCTTATACGTTTTTTAACGTAATATTTTGTTTGACTTTACTCTTCTGAAATGACTACTGATTTTCTCGATGTTGTTTTTTTCTGTACTTTATACTTTTAGAATTAAAACAAAAGAGCCGTGGGGCGGAAATGGCCCCCGGGTCGCACTTTGGACACCACACAATAGCATAAAATTGGCGTCATTAACTTAGCACATCCACCAAGCAAGTTAGCGCTAGGCAAAGTTCACCGAGCTCCCGATCTCTTTTCACATCACAGGCCCTAGAGCGCCCTTTTGCCCTTTTTACACGACCGGATCAGTTAAGATGAAATATGGTATGTGAATAATTTCATACGCCGTATGAGGCATCGTGGTTGATATGTTAGGCGGTGACTTTCAAATCTCAGCTTCGTTTGACTTTGGAGTCATTTTATTTGCCAGGAGATGTTGTTTGCGTCACAAATGCCACAGATAGAGGAGGTTTTAGGTCTTGGTAACAATCGGCCATTGACTACGGCAGCAGGTGATCCAGGGGCAGTGACCCTCTTATTGCAGCACACTGTAATTACAAATCTAGAGTTACCCCCCCGCCTCCTACACCTCACCTGTGACCCGCAACCGGGACTTGCACACACCGAGCCGCGGTTGAAGTCGAGCACTGAGGCCTGTGGTTGTAATGACGGGGTTCCGCGCACAAAGACGTGCAGATGGCGGACCCCGGGAAGGATGGGAAAAAGGAGGCGGGCAGGCTTCCGCGTGCTGGTTTTCACTTTCGGTGGTACCGAGTTCCGCCGTTCGTCCCGGAAGACGACGGAATTGCTGTTCATTTTGCGAAAAAGCGGCCCGGCCTCAGCGGCGGAGCGGCTGACTGGCGTGTCGGAGCCAAAATGTAAGTGAGCATGAAGGTGGAAATCCGTGTTTTAGGTGCGAGTGGTTGTCCTTGGCAGGGACGGGACAAACACACGCACCCCCTCAGCGGGCGCCAGCTGATTTTTATCACTCGGGGAAAACGGACTCCCGGTTCCTGAAAAAGCCGCCCTGCGGTCCTGGAAAAATATCTCATCCGCCGCGAGCGTGGAACTCGTAGAAGAAGAAAACGCCTCCACTTGCTTGAGAAAACCTCTCGCTGAGAATCATCAGACCACCACCTAAAAAACAACTTTTAACACGTTTGATGCCGTGTAGAAATACTCCTTCAGTTACCTTTGCAGTACAATCACAGGTTTTTTGTGTGTTTTCTGACCTTCAAATACTTTAACATTAAAAATGACAACTCTGGATCAGGTTTTTTTCTGGATTATTTATAAATACTGATATTTATTTTTCACTAGACTGTACATCCTTATGCCTTTTACATATTTAAATATAGTTTTCAAATATTATATAATCATTCCATTTATTATTTGTAATGAAAGATTTCCAAGATGCCCAGATATGGCGTTTTAAAAAATCCAATTATTTCATGATGATGATTTTTATGTATTTGGTTGTATTTGTTTTGTTTTAATAATGAGTTAGTATAATTGTATTATTACACTTTTTTAGGGTTTTAAATATATGATATTACTAATATCTATGTAATATATGATATTACTAGTAAGACTCTTTCTTGACTTTATTAGTTTTGTAATTATTGTTGCGTTTCACTATGACGATGCATGTTTATTAAATATTGAAATGATTCCAAAAGTATCCATATTATTTGAATAATACTCCACAATAATACATACAAATTATTCATTTAATAATATAATACATCATTATTTATTTTTATTTTACCAAATAATGAATGAAAATAATAATAAAACATATTTAAAAATGAAATATGCAGTATCCAAAATATATAGTAACTATATTACAAGCATCAAACACTTTTATAATGATATTATTATTAAAAAAATCAATATATATATATATATATATATATATAGACAAAACTGTTTTCTGAGTGGATAAGAGATACAGTACGTACAGTATTTCAACAGCACATATTTCATATAGGCCCAGTATTTTCTCCTATTCAAGTGTGTTATGATACTTTAAGTCCAGTTTGAATTGGGAAATAAGGCGTTATTTGCAACCTTAATTGGGAGTTCACAGTTGATTTTACTGGAGAAAGACTATTATGTTATTATATATATTATCATATCATATTATTACTATTATATTATGCAAATATTGTACTGTATGGTTTTGCTTACGGACAGTCTCCACTTTCAACAAAGATATTTCCCAACCGCGCTCGGGGAGTGACTGCCGACATGACCTCCAGTCCACCCGAGCAAAGCCCCCCCCCCTTCCTGAAAGTTGACAGTGGAAGTAAAAAGCCTTCCTCTGGACGCCCCCCCCATCCAGTGGTGTGTGTAAGTACGGGGCGGGGAGCAATACGTACGCTTTCGACAACTTAGCGCCGTTTTACTGCCTTTCCTCTCTTTCGGCGCTCCTCGCATAAGCGAAAGCACGCTCGGCGTTACGGCATCGGGCCTCGCCGCCGCACGGGGATGCCTGTAAGCCCGCAAAGCGAAAGGAACAAAACTCGCCCTGAACGCTGCTGTGACTGTCGGAGGTGACATACTGGTGGATTCACTGGGGGGTGGAGGGTCCGTCTCCCAACCTGAAAGTTGCTGGTTCTATCCTCCCGTGATCGTGTGCAAGTATCTTTGGGCCATGTTGCACTGAGCAACCGGGACATTGCAAACGTTACATTTTGGGCTTTATGGTTATCATCACCGTTTCACAGGAAGCGGATGGGGGAGTAAGACGAGTAAGACTTTTGGTTCTGAAGCATGGGTGTCCAAAGGGCGGCCCGCTGGCCATTTGTTAATAATTTAACAATTGAAAAAAGCCCCAGCAAAAATGTAAAAATATTAAGATATTAAGAGAAAAGAGGTGTAATTTAACAAGGAAAAGTTGTAATGTTATGTGAATAATGTTCAAATATTATTAGGAAAAATAATTAGTGTAATGTATACTATAATAGTACAATATTATAATATAAAAATAGTATTATAATTAGTAGTATGCTCGCCATTTTTACTCCTGGCTTTAAAGCACGGGCGTCCAGAGGCCAATGGTGGCCCGTGCCATTTTTTTCTAAAAATAAAATTGAACACATTTAAAAAAAACAACAGCAAACATGGAAAAAATCTGCAGTCATTTTACAAGAATAAAGACCAAATATTTAAAAGAAAAACTTTTTATTTTATGTAAATAACATTATGAGAAAAAAATAATGTCCTTTTAATAGCATATAATATTTATGCTTTTTTGAGGACTAATATTATGAGAAACAACAAACATTTTTGTAGCATAGAATTTAAATTTCAATAAGAAACAAATCAAATAAAATAGGTTGAATAAGTAGTTACGGTATTGTGTAGGAGAATGAAGTCACATTCTAACAAGAAAAAAAATAATATTTTCAAGGAATAAACTTGTAATATTATAAGAAAAGGAAGTAATTGATGTAGCATAGAGTTGAAATATCAAAGAAAAGTATTCTAAATTTTAATAAGAAACAGAAAAGAAAGTTGTAATTTTGGAGGAAATATTTATCCTATTATGGAAGTCAAAATTCATTCATTCATTTTCTGTACTGCTTATCCTCATTAGGGTCACGGGGATGCTGGAGCCTATCCCAGCTGGCTTTTGGGCGAGAGGCGGGGTACACCCTGGACTGGTCGCCAGTCAATCGCAGGGCACTGGAAGTCAAAATGTTATGGGAATAAACTGTAGTAAAATAAATGTTTTAAAAACCATCAGAAATGGAAAAAAAACCAGCGGGAATAAAGTCCAAATATTAAAAGGAAAAAGTTGCATGTTAACATAAAAAAAATGTTTGTAATTCTACCAGAATAAACTTGCATTATTATAAGAACGGGAATGTCGCTTTGGTAGCATAGAGCTGAAATATTAAAGAAAAGCTTGTCATTTTTTTATAGGAAAGGAAAAAAATGTAATAAAAAAAAATCGGTTGATATAATATTATGGAAATCAAGCCTAATTATTATGGGAATCAAGTTATAATATCCTGCGATTGACTGGCGACCAGTCCAGGGTGTACCCCGCCTCTCGCCCAAAGCCTGCTGGGATAGGCTCCAGCATCCCCGCGAGCCTAATGAGGATAAGCGGCATAGAAAATGGATGGATGGATGGAACTGTCGGAGAGCAAGGGTTTGGGGGGGGTGCTGGAACCGGAGCTGCCCGGAAAGAAGGCTGACTCACGCCCATGATGCTCACCTCCTGCTCTGCGGGACCCAGCCGGACCGGGCCGGTGGATGTTGCCTCTTTGTGAAATCCCAAAGAAAGCCGAGCGTGGAAATACAAACAGCTGTCACCCGCGTGCCAAACACTCGCGAGCAAATAGACGCCCGTGGAAGTCAGGAGATGGGAATGTACGCGTGTGTCTCCGCTACCTCCGTTTGCTGCGCTGCTACATCTTCTGGGTGGTTTTACGGCGCTGTTATCACGAGCGCCATAAGCGGGGGTGGGGGGGTCTCGTCTTTCTCGCCGCGGTAGACCACTGGTGTCTTGTCAGGGGTCAAAGGTTAATGCGATGCCGCAGGATAAACGGGGCACCGTCCTAAACAAAAACCTTTATATCAAGTCCGGAGTCACCTCGGGGTCTCTAGAAAAACATTTCAGAGGGGATTTGTTTGTAGGTAATACCTTCATATAAAACGTGTAATATTTGCTTATCATTTAAATGCCATTTCATGTTTTATTTGATATTCTTCATTTCTGTATAACTCATATAATTCCTACATTATTTTTTATATTTCTTTTGATTACAATAATCATGTCCTGGAATCGTAATGCGCTGTCTGCAAATTACTTCAACAATTGCTAGCTACTTCAGTAGTTCTTTTATTCATATTTTATAAACCTTATATATTTATACTGCCGTTTTATTTGGAACGCAATAATAATGTCTCTCGCTTGCAATGCATTAGAGCGTGTCTGCAAAATGTTTTTTTTAATTGTATTTATATTTTCAAAGCGTTAGTTCAAAGGTGATATTATATAATAATACTGCCAACAGTGAGTACTAATCGGAAGAAAATGCACCAAGTTCTCCTTGAAGGATTCCGCCACCAGCACGACCTTGCAGCTCCCAGCTCCAGCCTTCTGTTGGCGGGACGCAAGCGGCAGGCGTCATCTGCATCCTTGTCCTGGGAGTTCGGCCGGCCGCCGACACCCCTGAGAAAATGTCGTCTCCAGCAGGCTTTCCTGTTTCCCGCTGGGCGAGTGCGCACGGCTGAGTGCAAAGCAAGCAGAGAGATGCAACGTGTTGGGATTACCTCGGGTTCCCGGAGTCAGCCGACTGTGTTGAGACTGATTGGGTTTTTAGTCGGCGCTGACATGTCAGGCCGGGCGGGGCAGGCCTAGCGAGCACCTGGACTTTTCTCCGGTGCTCCTGATTTTGTCACTTTGCGACCAGGCAGTGGGGAGGGCGCTTGAATGTGTGATGGGAACGAGAGCGCAGACATGGGGACTTATTCATACTCATGCAAGTAGTCCCACGGACCCGGACAGCAAGGACTGCAACGTGCAATGCTGGCAAAAAAGAACCAGTGTGACACCAGACTGCAGCTACCAGGCTTATTGGTGATCAGTCAAAGAGTCTGACAGGTAGATTGCTGAAAGATAACTTATGATATGATTGACCTCATCGATACTGGCTAAGGCATCCTCCAGGGATAATCCATCCCCTGCGGGGGCAGCGGTCCCGGCGGGGAAACCCAGACTGCCACATCATCAAGGCAGTACGAGGCCAGCTGTGAGATATAAACCCTCCAGCGTGTCCCTGGGGCTTCTTTCTTGGTGGGCATGCTCACCTAGGAGGCGTCCAGGAAGCCTCCGGACTAGATGCCCAAGCCACCTGATGGTGCTACTCTACTCTGGGCTCCTTTGCCGTCCTGTTCTCAGCTCTCTCCACTAAAACGTTCGATACAACGACCTCATTACTGCAGATGCAGCTCCAGGTCTGCCCGTCTTGCCTGCAGTCAAGCATGTTGGTGGCGGCGGTCTCATGGTCTTGGGTTGCGTGAGTGCTACTGGAACTGGGGAGCTGTGGTTCATTGGGTGAAACATGAATTCCAACATGTACTGTGACATGGTGACACAAAGCATGATCCCCCTCCCCAGGGAACATGGACCACAGGGAAGCTTTCCAACACGGCGAGGAGCCCAAACACAACTGAACCCGAACCGGAACCCAAATGAAGACCTGTGGTCGAGGAGGCCAAGGTGTCTAACGTCCACCAGCTCCTTGAGGTTATTGTTAAGAAATGGAAGAGGATTCCAGGAACTGTGCAGCTCTTGGGCCCGAGAGGTTTAAGGCAATGATAGATAACAATGGTTCTGATGTAAGCTGTATTCCAAATCGTTTTATCCCTCAAAGGTATTCTTCTCGGCTTAGCGAGGATTGAGGCGTATATAAGCCGACCCACAAATAGCTTCCTTCCACGCTAGGCCGTCCCACCGCAGTGATGTCACCGCGTCTCCCTCGCACCTAGCTGAGATCGAGACACCCTGCTCTGAAGATTCAGCAGCGGCTCATGCCAACCGCCGTCTGACCCGCTTCCTGTCTGGACATTCCATGCAAGTAGCGCTAACACTTCAGATCAGCAGAGAGGAAAGGGAAGTGAATCCTGTTCATTTCAAGAGACCGTGTGATAGCATAGGCTCACTTTTTGGCTCCAATTCCAAGGTTTGAGTTCGTCTCCAGTTGTCAAAGTCCTTAATTGGGGAAGTCCGACCACCTACGTCCATTTATTTTATGCGCGTGCATGCAGCCGGCCGGCTGGCGTGTTTATGTAGCTGTAATTGGTGGACAGGTGGGATGGAGGCCTGCTGTTTTGCTTAACCTCTCTCTGTGGTAATTCAGAACCGAGCTAACTAGACCTTCCTTAACCCCCCGACTTTAGCCCCAATCAACACATGGATATTAGGCACCGTGTAACCTCTGCCTCGGAGTATCAGTGAACCGGTTTGTGGTAAAAACCTGTCAAAATATCCCACTCCCGTTTGTGTTGGGCGACAGCAACAAGACCTCTACAGTAATTTCCAAAAATCTGTCCAAATTGCTTTAGTTCTAAATTAGCTGTAATTGGCCTCTGAGTTGGGTTACTGGGGGTAGCCTCCAATCACGCTGCGGGGAAGCAGAAAGGCTCCATAGTCATTTCCAGCTGGTTAATGACGACCCAACGGGTGCTTACCAACATCACGGCCTTTGGCAAAGGTTATGGATGGACGAATATTAGCTCGGGGTGAGGTTTATTTAACTAAATGGTTCTGCCACTTATGCAGGCGAGCCCCGCTCGCTGCCGATGAATAATGGGACTTGGAGGACAATGGCGTCCTGTCTCCCGTGCAAGTGGCAAAAAAATCTTATCTTTACTTTAGAAAGCGATTCCCCCACTTGGACAACTCTTCCAACGGTGACTCTATTGTCTTTTTCATACCTGACTCACCTGTAACCTAACTCTCATAACAGGCTTTCTCTGCACGGGGGTCACGCTGCGTTAGGGGTCAGAAAGGGTGGCTGACAGACCCGCTCTTTGTGCTGGGCCAGGGAAGTCGGGGGCTAATCAAGGAAGGGGGGCTGGGCGAAAGTGTACACCCGCCCAAATCAGCTCCAGTCGCGCCAGCAGAATTGATCTCAAACTTATTAACTTTGCTCGGGGCTCAAATTGAAACCAGCTCGGGTGCTCCGGAGGTGCTGAGAGTGAGAAGTGACAGTGTGGGATTTACGGGGCAGGGTGGGGCATTTTCATGCGCATACGGGGAAAGGGGGGGAGCGCTGTCGACCTCTTTGATCAGACAGGAAAGCATGCATCTGTGCAAACCTGCTGGACATCTCCTGATGATGTCATCTTTGCTAGTCATCTTCTGGAGTGAGCTGGTGCACCTGCGTGAAAGCAGACCAACAGCAGTGCTAGAAGTTTAGATTCCTACGCTTGTGATCATTTGGATCCTTTCCCAGACAAGCACCGACTGCTTAGCATCCTGGTCTTAGCCAAAGGTGTCTTACTAGGCATATTCCACATAGTGTACCTCTAATCCCGAGGTGTTCCCAGGCCAGTTGAGAGACACAGTCTCTCCAACGGGTCCTGGGTCTTTCCCCAAAGCCTCCTACCGGTCAGAGGTGCCCTTAACACGTCCTCGGGGAGGCGTCCAGGAGGCATGGTGACCAGATACCGGGACAACCTCATCTAGCAAACTCTCAATGTGGAGGAACAGTAATTCCACTTGAGTTGGAATTTCTTCTCACCTTATACGTACTGATAAAGTGAGAGCTTTTCCTTTCGGCTCACAACAGACGGACGCAGAGTCCGCCTGTCCAATATCGCGTTCCATCCTTCCCTGACCCGTCAGCAGCGAGGTGCTTAAACTCCTCCCTTGGGGCAGAAGCTCATCCCTGATCCGAAGATAGCACTCCACCCTTTTCCGGGTGAGAACCATGAACTCGGACGTGAAGGTGTTGATTCTCATCCCAGCCGCCCATGGAAACCAGCAAGACTCAGCAAAGTCCTGTTGCTTTTCTTGAGCTCACCCTGAATATTAGATGAGCTCCCTTTCTCAAGACCCGTGCAAAAAAGGTTTCACTCACAAAACCATAGATCTCCATGACTTTCAGGATTTTTACGCCCTAACCTACCAACTTAAGGGGCATCCGATTGTTCTCTACCAAGTCTACCGTAATCGAAGCCACATGTGCGCTAGATGGGGAGCCGCCTGGTGGTATAGAATCAGAGCTTACTTGCGCTCTCACTCATTTCCCCGTCCGTCGGGGGTGCCTGTGTTGGACAGAAAGTGCCGATAGACTTCTTCGTCTTTGTGGTATGGGTTTTACTCCAATCAGTGACCATGTTTCCGCGGGAGAATCCCGCCTGTGTGCTCATCCCGCCCCTCGTTCCGGGTTTGGTTAGTCCAGGTGTGCTTCGTTTCTGCGCCGCGAGAACGCAAAGACCACAAGCCCTTGTCTCTGCGGCCCCGATCCGATTTGTTCCAGCCACTGTGGGGTCAGTATTGATCTGGAAGCCCCCAATTGCAGCATTCTGCTGCTTTTGTTTGGCTGCGGTTTTGGCTGCATGGCTGCTTTAAATCAGCTCCCCCTTGACGTTTGCTTCATGTCTAATTAGCCGTGGCGGAGCATGCCCTTTGATTATAGGAAGTGCCTGAGGGGTGGGGCTGCGAATGGGCTGAATTTTGACAAAACAGCCACGCTGATCAATCATTTGCTTGACACATTGTTTTGTTCCTAACTTTAGAGTGATCGCTTTCGGGATATGTCCCTCCGGTCGCCTTATTTGGGGCAGGAACGACGGGTTTCCTCCGAGTGCCACTTTTCTAGGGCTATGATGCGTGTCTCTAGATCTCCTTACATCGTCTCCAGGGGCTGTTCCTATCAGCTCATCCATCTGAAGGCGCTGATCAGATGCCGAATGCTCATCACGTGTCGCGTGTGCTGTCACTGTGCCACGCCGTCAAACGCACTTTTATCACTCCGGCCTTCCAGGGTTCTCCCCTCGCTATCCCGAACACGGGCCGGATGGCCGGAAAGTTTACTCTCTTTAAATCTGCTACTTCCCATCAACAAGCTCCCACCTCCCCCCGTCTTCTCCCTAGAACCCAGGCTCATCCTACTAGCTGTACGTATGCTAACTGTTAGCATTTTAAGCATGTGCATAGCGTTATCATGCTAGGTGTCCGTATGCTAACTGTTAGCATTTTAAGCATGCGCATAGTGTTATCATGCTAGGTGTCCGTATGCTAACTGTTAGCATTTTAAGCATGTGCATAGCGTTATCATGCTAGGTGTGCGTATGCTAACTGTTAGCATTTTAAGCATGTGCATAGCGTTATCATGCTAGGTGTCAGGTGTCTAACGTTTGGCTGAATGAGCTGAAAAGTGTTGGGCGTCCTTTCCATCTTCCACCTGCCCGTCATTGACTCTAAACTGCGCCACCTGCAGCTCCCACTTGAGCGGACATCTTTCATCTCGCCATCCGCCTTCAGAAGCAGATCCCTCCCTGACAGGGTAATGTCCGTTATTATAGTGCTCACCTAAACGAGGGTCACGGGTCGTCCGGCAGGCACGCGGGACATCAGGCTGTCATTAAGGTTAATTGCCGGCCGGTGGTCGTCCTTCTCTTCTGCCCCGTGCTTCGGATTTGCGGATCACAATACACTTGACATCTTTTATCGGCGTCTTTATTAACGGCAGCGGCCCGGAGTTCGGTTTTAGCGCTCACAAAAGTGTAAACATAAGTTAACAAGGATGAATGGAGATGATTTCAGCATGTGCCGCAGCGGAGGGGTTGTGGCTTGTTGGTGCGTCGCAGTTACGAGACGTGGTGGATGCGGGCACGCCGCGTGAGTAAACACCCCGGGGTAAGCGAGGAATGTCGAAGTGATGTCACTTGTAAGCGTCAAATCGGAATATGTAGTCAAATGTAGGAGCATGCGGATTTCAGATGGTGCTTGTACGGGACCCCCTGCGGCGTCGCAAGGTGACCTCGCGTTTTAGTTGTGTCAACAATGGCTTGACTGGGCAAAATGGGAAGTGCTGGTTCTCACATGCATAGACATGAAGATAGTGTTGCAAATGTGCACCAAGCGGGAGCGGGTGGGACACTGCACAAATACACGCTACCCCCGCCCCCAGTGGCGGCCTTGTTCTCCCATTAATTGATCGCTACTTGATCTGGGATGGTGAATCGGGGCTGCTCTCGAGGGCCAGCCACCGGTCTTGGTGATATGTGTGGGAACCGCGCGGAGGCCACCAAGGTGCACCTGCCAAATGGCCGTTTCGGACTATTCCCTCAGCACCCCCACCTATTGTTTGGGAGTTATACTCGGTTTCCTTCTCAGATAGCCACACAGGGCAGGACTGCTCTTCTTTCCAAAGACGGACCCGCTAAAACGGGAAGGTGTGACAAGGGAAGAACCCCTGCAATGTGCGCAGCAGTGGCGACAGAAAAATGCATGTAACATTATTAAAGCCCTCTAGACATGACGTAACAGCCCTATAGTCACTCTTATTACTTCATATGGTGGGGAAAATAACACATAATGTTCCCCTTTTGCTTAGTTTGTGTACAGTACTTCCTACTGACACCTAGTGGCCGAACACCAAACATCATCATGACGTCTTTAAGTGCATCTTCTGAATGCCTATATTTGTATTTTATAACATTTAGCCATTTTTATGCTTCGTTTAGACAAAAAATTCTATACAGGTTTCTTAACTATGCAATTTTTTTGTCTAATTTTGGCAGTATTCAACCACGGAAAAGAATCGTTTATTCATTTGTGTATTTTTGAAAAGCAGTGATAGCGTGACGCCACCAAATTTGAAGCCTGAAGTGGCGAGTGATTACTGTGCAACGTTTGTTTGACCTTTGAGGCATATTTTTCCACTATTTATTTGCTTGAACTCCAAAGCTGACCACATTTGGGGTGTTCAACTCTGGAGGTTCCATTTTGAGTCCCGTGTCCAGAAAATGTTGTGTTGCTGCTGGATGTTGACAGTATTAGAGCGATACTGTACATTTGATTTTTCCAGGTAAAGAGAACGAGACCTCGCCTTCTCTTCTTTGCAGGGATCACTTCACTATCCAGGAACACCTTTGCAGGAAGCACTGCATCGACGCTGCCACAGAACCGAGTAAGTCATAGTCAAGTCAAGTCTTGTTTACATATTGTGTTCTAAACACTCTTCCACCATAGCGACAAGGCTGCAAAGCATTATACATGTTATGTCAACATCTTTTCACAGCCATATGTATACTGTGGGGGTTGGCTGAATGTGGGGTAAGCTGGAGCCTACCCCAGCTGGCTTTGGGCGAGAGGCGAGGGACACCCTGGACCGGTCGCCTGTCAATGGCGGGGCAGTTTCTCGTCGCTCAAATTTCGAGCGCAACACTCCCAAAGTATTCATCCACAGTGTAAATGGCTCCGCCTTTGAGGAGAAAACCTGATTTCCCAGTTCGTTTGAATTTCTAAGAGATGGAATCCACGCGGTATACACAGGCTGGTTTGGAAAAGGGCACTTTTATGGCAACCAAAGCAGAACTAGCGGTCTCCACTGCAGGTTTGATGCAAACGCCTGTGGAACCTTTTCTGCAACCTGGCGTCCAGGAGACCTATACAAATATTTTGCTTTCCACCCTTTTTGAGCCTTTTAGCCCGAGCTAAGGGAAAAGTGTTGAAGAAGAAAAAAAAACACCCACAAAGAAGAGGAGAAGTCCACCGGGTCAAAAGTCCTGAGCGGGCCATTTGCCAGGGCGGTTCCACAAGCAGGATGCTCACACACAGAATGGCTCCGGCCTCCCGTTCTGCACAAACATATGAAAGCAGAAACAAGTCCCAGCCCAGGCGCTCCGTGAGAATATAGGAGGCCGCTTCTCCAGATCGCCCAAGAAGATTAGCCGTGTGCCGCGGCGGGCCTCGGCTAAATCTCCTCCTAATTGGCGAGGGAATTTGATTTGACTCCTGCACCGTGAGAGGCCGCCGCTCATTATTGCCCCTCCGTTAATGCATAAACACAAGCCTCAGCGGGCCTCCGCTAAGTGGGGCCTGTGATCGGATAGATGCCCCTCGCTCGCGCTCCCGGCGCTCCCGGCGCTCCCGGCGCTGTGTCACGCCACACAGCATGTACCCGTACCCCACGCATGCAATAATCACCTTTTGTTGCGTGTCCAAACTACAGTGTTGAATGGAGGCAATTATTTTGCCTTTATTATTATTATTGTTATTATCTGTTTCGCTTAACAGCATGGGCCTTGACCAAAAAAATATATAACATGCATATAGTTTTACATTTGGTAGACATATATTTACATTTATTTGAGAGATTAAATATTCACAGTAAAATGTCTAATATGGAAATACAATGCATGTAAATAAATGTCCATTATCATAAAAAGAAATGCTTGTTCACATACACTTATATTTCTATATGTATATTTTTATGCATACAACATTGCTGTTTTCCATAAAAAATGTAATCGCATGGGAGTACTGTAGTAAATATCAGGTATTTGTATGTAGATTTGTAATGAATAAAAGCAAAGGCTGACTTTACTTTATATTATTCTATATTGCTGCCAGTTTTGATTGTATAATAATAATGATAATTACAACAGCATGGCACCATTGCAGCTAAATATTTGTGTTTAAATGTTTATAATGTTGTGAATGGAATACATAATAAATAGATACAAATATATAATATTCTACATCAATATATATTTGTATATATTCAAATTCATTCATTCATTTGCCGCTTATCCTGATTAGGCTCGTGGGTATGCTGGAGCCTATCATTGAAATAATAATAGTTAATATTTTGACTTCATCTTTTTATATCATTCCATTTGTTGATCCGATATTTTCAAGTTAATAAATATTAAATATCTATGTTTACTAAATAAATAACTGTCATCAGTCATTGTTATTTTGTGGAATTTATTATGAGTAAAAAATATGTCTAAGAATGATAACAATATTTATTTTGTATTGTAGCGAAATATTTTGGACCTAAATCTGTATATTCAAATATTAATATTTAACGTTTTTCACTTTAGAAAACTCCATTCACCTGAAAAGGATACACATGTAGCGTATGTCACGTTGAGCGAATTCATGGGAAAAATGTGTACAGCGTGTACAAAGTTGCCATATCTTCAAGGGCGCTGACGTCCTCAGCCCTCCCCGGGAGACGCCCCAATGTTTCATCCAAAAACTTCGACCGGACCCTCGGCGCTCTCGGTGTGATTAGAGGCCGTTTCAAAGAACAAGAGTTGAGATTTGTTGCTAATTTGACCAAATTGATGCCAATAAGTAGCGGGACCCAGCAGGCGTGTCGCCCCCATGCGGGGCGTTGCCCCCAGGCCCAAATAAGTAAAAGGTCACAAGGGAAGAAGAAGACGCATGCGGCGCTAGACTACACAGAGACAAGCCGCCCACCCTTGGGGACCGTAATCCAGGATCCATTAAAGTGTGACCGATGCCATTCTCTCTGGGTCTTATGACTGGATATGCGGCCTGCGGGGACGGCGGCCTTTGAAGGCGGGACGGGGACGGGGGGGACGGAGCCGCAGCAGGAATCTGCCACATGGCATCTACCGTCCTTTCACACCCATAATACTTCCAAATCACCGTCGCCCCTTCCCTGGATGTTTGGGTTTCACTTCTGTGCGGTCGCTCCTTGTTGCCGTTTTTTGTTTGGAAGTGCCACTCGGAACGGGAAACCTGTTTACCTTAAAAAGCGTAAGCAAAGAGATCCATGCCAATCCGACAGCGGGCGAGCTTTCAACGCCGGCCAACATACCACGACTGCCGCCACACGCGCAGGGAAGCGACGAGGCTTGCTGAACCTCGACATCCACCTCGTGCGAAGCTTGAGTCTAACGCGCCTTCGCACTTCCTGCACCGCAAACGCAAAGCCTGTTTGTGCTTTTGCCTCTCGGCGTTTTAGATTGTGTAGGCGTTCCCAATGCGGAATATATTTCCCAGTACGGAAAAATATTCATGAATAAATCCAAAGCTGTTTTGCGGATGACTACGTGGGCTTTTATTAGCCAAAAATATGTTTATTCAAGCAAATTTTCTTGCAAAACGAGCGACTTGACAGATGTTTCTCTAGTGCAGTCGTGTCCAAAGTGCGGCCCGGGGGCCATTTGTGGCCCGCAGCCTGCATAACACAATATATGTTGTTTTTTTGTGTCTATATTATGAGAACCAAACAAAAGAACTAATAAAAGTGTCATTTTGGGAAAACTAGGTTGTGTAAAAAGTCCAAATATTGTTTTGCACGTGTGTATTATGGGGGTTTATCATTATAATCATATTATATTACACAGAGTACTTATATCATGAAATTATAATTCTGAGAAGAAAGAAGAAAGTTGAAAATGTTCACAAAACAGCAGTTTTTTTTTAGGAGAGTAAAGCCAAAATATTAAAAGAAAAAATTTGTACTCTGACAAAAAAAAAGTGAAAATTTTACGATAATAAATTCATAAGCAAACCCTATTTTAAAAAAATCCCCAAAATTATAAGAAACTAGACTAGAAAACAAGGTTGAAGAAAAAGTTATGTCAAAATATTATGGGAATAAATAATAATGATAAGAGAATTTCCAGGAAAAAATGTTGGAATAGTTGGAAAGATAATGTCCTTTTATTGGCGTAGAGTTGAAATATTTAAAGAAATAATTCCTTATTTTTTGTTTTCGAGTTGTCAGAAACAAACAAAACAAAAGAAAGTTGTCATTTTTGGAAGATTTGCTTGCGGAACTTGCAGGAATGCTGTGGGAATAAAGCATGCCGGGGATCCAGGAAGAACGTTTGGAAGCTGTGAAAAAGGGGAATAAGAAAGCTGATGGATGGTACTATTATTATTTTGCACCGTCGGTTCTGGCCAGGATCACGACTCGGGGATTTGGTTAAGCAGCTATACGGTTTCACCCTCGTAAGCCCTGATAAGGGGGGGGGGGTCACTCCGCAAATCCCGTGACCCCCGGCTGTGTCAAATTCCCCTCGCTGATCACTTCAAGCCGGGACTGCGCTCCATCCCCTGAATCTTCCCTTTAACGGTTAATGTGCCCACCTGCGGTGCCGCCCGCGTGGGACCTTTCTTCAAGAGCCGGGTCCCAGCGCCCGACGGAGCTGCTCCGGGCCATGCTCCCTGTTTGAGGCGTCGCACCCCCGGTGGTAAAGGACCCACACCGTGATTGATTGACTAGGCATGGAACCGCTGCCACCAAAACGCGACTCAGAGAGAGAACTCCGGTAGTCCGATCACATCGTTAGGCATCGACCCCTTCTGACCCGTCTCCAAGGGAACGGCAGCACCGATGAGAACCTGAGGGGGATCCCGAGTCTGAGAGCCGGTCCAGATCATGCAAATGAGGAGTCACGCGGTGAAACAAAATGGCTTAATTGTACTTGCTGAGTCACAAAGGCCGGAGGAGGTTACGCTTCCTCCCATCCATTTTTCTAATCCTCCTGTAATCGCTTCTTCTCATGGGAGCCGCTTTTGCTCGGCAATCAAAGACGACGCCGCACAGGCGGCAGGTATCGCTTTGTACCTCCACCGTGCGCTTCCCGTGCTCGCCCGCGCCACAATGGCCGCCACGCCAAGTCTTTTCAGTGCTTTCCGAGTGTTCCCCTTCCATTCTCTGCCCTCTGGAGCCGCCGGGCCAGGCGGCCCTTTTGGGGCTTTTGACAGGAAGCTCATGATTTCCAACGCGCGCCTCATGCATAATGAATGAGCTGGTGCAGGATGCGCATCCACACAGCACCTGGGCCAAACAAAGATGCCCTTTTCTGCCACGGGATTGGTGCCCTGGTACCCGCTGTCACCGGCGCCCGGCCCGCGCCCAGCTGCGATGCATTCAGGCTCAGCGCGCGCATTCAGCTCGTCAAAGTTGTCTCCGAAAAGTGACATAAAGAGCTCTTTATGGGTTTCTTAATGACAGCCTGAAAGCTGCGGAGACAAAAGTTGGTTGGGCGTGGGTGGGCAAACGGGGGCCCGTGGGCCACATCAGGCTCGCTGGGCGTCTTAATCCGGCCTTTCCAAATCTATATATTTTAAAACCTGTAACGCTAAAAACAGCCATATTTGCACCTTTTGCCGTGTTTGTCACATTTTTGCTTGCATTTTTGCAAAATATGTTGAGGATGTCGTCATATTATTTGTATGGTTGTTGCTGGACTACCCAGCATGCCTTGCGGGCGTTTGCAAATAACAGTTTTTCGCCTTTTTAAGTTTATCACCCAGATGGTAGTAGTAGTAGTTGATGATGTGATACTTCCTGTGGATCTGTTGTTTTCGTCTCGTTGCGCCGTGAGCAAGTATGTCGTTGTGTTTGAGGACCACCTACATGTCGACCCCCACAATTGTGTCTTATTTGCATTTCAAACTCAAGTCAAGAGCACAGTTTTGACCATTAATGGTAATTTACCAGTCATGGCTATTTTTTTATAAGAAGCCTGATTTTGCAGGCATTTTTGGTCTTATTATGTCTTCTGTTTTGGGTAATACGAGTGAAGGTGACATCCCCACTCAGCTTCGTTAGCACCGGAGCGCATTCACAGCAACACAAATGAGCCTTAAGTCTGATTTATGTCTTATTTCATCTTTATTATGTCTACTATATTGGGTGATAGGAGTGTAACGGTGACTATAGGGGTGTTATTTGATGTCTAGAGGGCTCTGGTAATGTGAAAAACTGTATTTACACAGTCATGAATAGCTTTTCTATGTTCCAGTTACAAAAATATTCCATTTTTAAAAGAATTAACAGTGATAAAAGGGGGGTGATTGTACACCTGAATGAGTAAAATGATAAAGAAGTCATTTTCTCGTGTATCTGAGGGGTTGTTGTTATTATGGTTTCCCAACAAGTCTGTTAGCAAGGCTGTTGATGAAAATGAGTCCTGGGTTTGACCCTCGCACATGACAACCTTGTCTGGCTCGCTCCCGCACACAATGCCAGCCTGACTGAAAGGACTGAATTAGCGCCGTCGGAGTTTTCCATTAGCCTCAATCCCCGCACATGATAAACGGCAAATATATGCGTCCCACGGGACAGCACGAACCTCTCATTTGCGACTAACAGTTGAAGTTGTGAGCGCATGAGCGTGTTTTGTGCATACCCGGCCCAGACTTGGCATAGAATGACCCGCTGGCATTGTTGGCCGGGGCTGCAGGCCTCAAGCATGGCGAGATTTATGCCGACGGGGGTGTGTTGGAATCCAGGCGCTCTCATCCAGCCCAGCTGCAAAGGGAACAAAACCAAAGGCCCAGCTGCAGATATTAGCATGGGCTCTCTCGCCCTCTCTCTCTCTCTCTCTCTCTCTCTCTCTGGACGTGCCCCCATCCCACGACTGTCACATGCCCACGGGGTCTTTGTAGCTCGCGCTGTTCTTATGCTAATGCCTCGGCCCACACGAGGGAAGCAAAAGGAGATGTTAAAAGTTGATTGCGGACCAAACTGAAAGCGGGAACAGCAGCAGGAAAGAAAGAGGGGGCGACGTATAAAAGAATACTTAATTAATTATTGAGTTCCGCCTGGAAAGTCGAGTCAGTGTTGCCCAACAAAAGGCCAAGCACGCGCGCGCGCGCACGCACATGCACGCACGCACAAGCACATAAACCTCCCCTACAGAACCCGGACTTGTCGCTGGAGCCACACAAGGACTGCTTGTACTTTTACTGTTAATTTCAATCATCACAATTCCAACCTTATCTAAGAAAAATACATTGTAATATTACATAACTTATGCCTTTTATTGGTTCCGGACCAGACTGTGGTAAGTACATTTCCAACAACTAGTAGTTCTTACTTATATATTGATTATTTTCTTAGTTAGAGCATAGAAAACCTGTTTATGGCCTTCTAAATATGGTGTGTAACATTATTAGAGCCCTCTAGACATGAAATAACACCCCTATAGTTGCCTTTACACTCACATTAGCCAATATAGTTTACATAATAAGAGAACATAAGACATATTAGACACAAATAAGACTGGTGCTCATTTACGCTCCCATTATCCAATATAGTAGACTTAATAAGACATAAATAAGACTCATGCTCGTTTGTGTTGCTCTAAATGTGTTCCAAAGTTGGACAGGAAGTGACGTCGGGGGGTTCAGAGTTGAGTTTTAGCTGGGCTGCAGTAGAAAGCCTGCTGTTTTTGTTCCGGCGATCGGGTCTGGTGCTTGTGTGTCTCACCTGGCATCACAGTAACATTACATGACACCTTGTGAGCGGTGAATGCTCCTTCTGAACGCCTATTTGACTACATATAGGGGGTTTTATGTTGGAAAATGCTCCATTTGGGCAAGGAGGGCGTAAATTGAGGGTTTGTACTTTCTGGTGTTTGGTATGTCGGGGAAATTGTCTTCATTCTGTTTGGCTCATTAGTCCGTTCCTGCATAAACAAACGCATTGTGTCACGCTTTGGCCAAATGCTTGGCTCCCCCGTACAGTAGTGGGACTTTAGCGCCACAATTGGATTAAGCAATTAGATGTGTCACTCATTGGCTGTTTGTTGACCTTAGATGGGCCTCGTGGACACGGAGAAATCGTACGTTCTAAAAGCATACTTTGGCTAAATTCAATCCCGTTCCTAATTGGGGGCTTATTTATCTGTTGGCGTCAGCCTGGGACACTTAAGTCTAGCGGGGCAACTTTTGTCAAAATAAATTTGGCCACGCACGGCTAGTGGAGAGTGACAAGTGTGTATTTAATAAACCCGGATTTGTTTACCAGCTGAGCACTTAGGTCCGTGGACTTCCTGAGGAACGGCGGTCTGAACAACAGTCCAATGCATGTTGAGATGGCGCTTTCCACGAGCGCGCGTGCAGGAGGGGGGCGGCGCCTAGCGACCGGCGTGGCGTCTACGAGGGATTACTATTCATGGCCAAGGGACTTGGTCTTCACATCATGTTCTCTGGTCTTTGGCCCTTCAAAGGTCCTCACTTCCTGTTCATTCCACCGACTCTAAACCAAAACTCATTGTTTTCATGAGCACACACTTTTTGCCTCTTCATCCTTGACGTTCCCAGTAAAGGGTCGGCTCGTTCAGGTCAGACCCAATCGAAGAACCAAAACGTTTTTCCCATAAGAAATAGTAACGTAAGTCCGATTAAGCCGCTCCAGTCAGCAAAGGAGTACTTATTAAAAGAAGAAAGGAGACAAATCTGAGTTGTTCATCGTTCTGCACGTGTCGTATGAACAAATAATCAATCTAGTCGCATACACTTATTAAACATGACTAAAGGATTTCCTGGTTGGAATCTGTCTGTAGTGTCCCAACTCTAAAAGAATAGCGACTGGGTCACCAACCCGTGGATTCCAAGTCGGGGCGCTGTTTGGCCGTACGACAGCGTAGAAATACAGAGACATATTTTTAATAGGAGTGCACGATAATTATCGGACACACGAGGGCGTCACACCAATAAGTCCCGTAACTTTGGAAATAGTTTACATTTGAAAAAACACTCAGATGAGGCGAGATTACCAGTCCTGTGCGGGGGGAAAAAAGTATCATCTGAAATGCCAGCAAAGATTCATCGCCTGGGGCTTACTGTGTTGCGGTGTTTGAAAAGTGCCAAAGGTTTGCCAGAAACCTCCGTGGCATCACGCCGGCTGCTGGGAGCTCGTGTCCGAATACAGTGCACCTTGCTGGGCCACAGCAGGTGGCTCCTCCCCCTCTAAACTCTGGTTCTCCTGACAGTCGTGGTATAGTAAGCACACTTGGTCGAACCCTAATTTGTGTCATCTTACCTCCAGCTGTGCATAAACTACGCTTACATCAAAATTGTACAAAAAAAATAGATAACAAAAGTTATTCATATCATGTTGGTCTTGGGAACCACAACGCTACCAGTATTGGTTTGGCTTTGTTTATCGGTTTGGCCAAGTTTTTGGCTTTTTAAGTTCATTCATTCCTTTTCTGTACCGCTTATCCTCCTTAGGGTCGCGGGTATGCTGGAGCCTATCCCAGCTGACTTTGGACAGGAGGCGGGGTACACCCTGGACTGGACGCCAGTCAATCGCAGGGCACATAAAGACAAAGAAACAGTCACACTCACATTCATACCTATTGACATTTTAGAGCGGCCAATGAAGCTAACATGCA
The DNA here is from genome assembly GCA_024372805.1 of Oostethus manadensis. Taxonomy (NCBI): domain Eukaryota; kingdom Metazoa; phylum Chordata; class Actinopteri; order Syngnathiformes; family Syngnathidae; genus Oostethus; species Oostethus manadensis. The sequence continues at coordinate 195,920 of QODF01000203.1, forward strand.
TGTTTTTGGAATGTGGGAGGAAACCGGACTACCCGGAGAAAACCCACGCACGCACGGGGAGAACATGCAAACTCCACACAGAGATGCCCAACGGAGATTCGAACACGGAACCTCCTGACTGTGAGGCCAATGTGCTACCCACTCGCTCACCGTGCGGCCCTTTTTAAGTTGATAAGAAATAAATTTATGGTAGCACGCTAGCTTGTTAGCTTGCTAGCTAGTGGCCATCACAAGAGTTGAGTGCTCTTTCAAGGTGACTATAGGGGTGTTATGTCATGTCAACGGGGCTCTAATAATGTTAAAAATGTATTTAGAAACTTATAAACAGGTTTTCTGTGCTTCAACTAAAAAAAATATTCCATTTATTAACATCGAATAGTATATGACGGAAATGGATTTATTTATTCATAATACTGCAAACGAGGGACGACTGTAATGCTAATTGTCAGTCAACGATGATTGAACATCTACTGAGCAGCTAAAAGATATATTTTTTTTATCACATTACCAAGCGTTTTTTCACTCATACCGAATACTGGATGAGGTAAGAACTAAGTCTAACTAAGTCAGCACGCGTGTCCAGATTGCGAAGACGCCATTTTACTTCAGGGGACAAGCGTGTGGAGATTTACTGCGCTAATCAAAGTCCCGTGGGCCGCTGCAAATGGGCCGTGCATGACATCATCGGCAGGTTGAAGTATGAGATGAAAAGAACATTGTTCCACCGAGCCCCACAGAATACGAAGCGTTTAAGAAGAAGATGCACGTGCTTGAAAATTCTCCATTTAGCCCAAACAAAATCTGCTTTCTTGACTTTATTTACCGTGCTCGCTACCACCTGACGTCACTTCTGACGCAAGTAATAAGGAAAAGTTAAGACGGTACTTTTTCCCGGGCAAAAAAAGTCAGAGCTTTTCTTCCTGTCACTCACACACGTCCGTGACAGACACGGCAACCTGTTAAAAAACGAGTCTCCAAAGGTTGGGCAGATTAGCAGACAACCGGAGAGCAGTTATGATGCTAATTTTAAGATAATGCTGGTTCAAAAAAATACCTGCATACACGTTAATTGCTTCCAGACAAGTAGGTTTATTTATTGATAACTGGAATATAATATTATAAGTTGAGCATAGAAAAACTAAATGTGTATATTTTTATTCTTAGAGCCCTCTAGACATAAAATAACACCCCTATAGTCACCCTTACGCTCCCGTTACCCAATACAGTAGACTTAATAAGAGAAAATAAGACATAAATAAGGCTCATGTTCGTTTGTGTTGCTGTAAATGTGTTCCCTAAAGGAACAAACAGGAAGTGACGTCGGCGTGGGTTACTGCGGCAGCAGTATCTCAGTAATGTGTTTTTATTGGGGATTATTGTGCCTGTGGTGAGATCATTCAAACCTGCAATAAAAGCTTGTAAGTTTGGATGATCAAGTCTGGTGCTTGTGTGTCTCACCCAACATTACTGACACCTAGTGACCAGTGTAGAATGCTACATATGTCACAACCTCTTTGAATGTGTCATCTGAATGCCCTATATTTGTATTTTCCTTCATGTAAAATTTCTTACGCTTGGAAATCTTTCATTCACGCACAAATTTGCTTCAATATTCATATTTTTTGACTAATAATCGTTTGCAGTCTACCACAAAACAGCCTGATTTATTAATGGCTGTATTTTTGAAAAACCGTGATACAACGAAAACTCAAAATTCGAAGTGTGAAGTGGCGAGCGGCGACTGCATTGTCTTTTTTTTTTGTCTCTAAAAATCCCCAAAATGTGAGTTGTCTCATATTCCATTCCTTACATCGCATGCATGGAGAGTATTGGATTGGCTGTTGGTAAAGAAGTGCTGCATGCAGCATGTAGCGTGTAGCATGCAAGGATGAGTCTGCACAGCATCAAACACGCGCGCCCGGACACTCTTATCCACCGCGAGCATAGCCGGCCGGGCGACTACGCCGTCAAATCCCGAAAGTGGAGGAAGGCTGGTTTGGTTACGTGCTGCAGGGCATGATGGATGGGTTGCGTGAGTGTGCAGAAGGAGGCACACTTTTACTTTGAAAAAACAAGCAAGGCCCTGGAGGATGTGCTGGAGCGTTTCCTCACAGGCGCCCCTTTGCCTGATGCTTTTAAGCACATTTTGGAACGGAAAGTCACCCTAAAGCCGCTACGGTGTACCTTCACGTCTGCCGAGCACAAAGAGTCTTTAACTTTTCCTTAATACCCGAGTCCGGAATGACCTCGGGTGGTAACAAATGGAATGCAAGTTAGTCAATGTTTTTACGGGACTGCTGTGCTAAATTGGGCAAACATTTACACTCACGGGCCTCATTGGCCTAAAAAAATTGGTGGTCCTCACGCAGAATGACATGCTTACTCACGGTGCAAATAACACAACACCCCCCCAGCAAGTTAACTGAACGACGTGGGTAAGAAACAACTAACCAAGTGAAACAGGCTGATGATCAGCGCAGCCTTTATAAGGCTACATTTTGGCCAGAATGTGGCAAAGGCAAAAAAGCTTTCTCTCTTTGGAGGCGGCGGGATTGCTGAGGTCCTCGCAGCCTCGGCGCCATCGCTGCTGAGCTTGGACGCTGCAAGACGCTCATTTCTAACTTCCTCACACATCCTGAGGTTTATGGAGCAAAAAAGTGGTAGACCCCCCCAAAATGAGCCAAAGGATCCCATCGGCCGCCCCTCAAGACACGGGACCATCCTGGAGCCAAAATGTCTGATGGTGACAACCTTTCAAAAGACCTGTCCTTCTATGTTCCAAATTTCTAGAAGTGGAGGGGTTGTTCTTGTAGCACGGCTGTTTTTTTATTTCTTATTTTTTCACACTCTAAAACTATAATTTAACAAGAAAACAAAAAAACAACAACAGCAAAAAGCGGCATCATTGTACAAGAAGAAAGTCAAAATATTAACAGAAGAAAATTGTAACCTAACAAGCAAACGCTGTAATTTTACCAGCAAAAATTTAAAAAAGTAACTTTAGCACAAACCATTGAAATTTTTTTTTTATGTTTTGGGGAAATAAGCTTGCAGGAAAAGTTATAATGTTTTGAGAATAAAGTCAAAATATTACAATATAATTAAGTCATAATTACAAAAATTTACAAAAATATGTTTTTTTTAAACAGCAGAAATGGAAAACAACGGCTGTAATTTTTTGAGAATGAAGTTCAGAGATTATGGCAATAAAGTTAATTTCAAGTTTAATTTACTGGAAATAAAAAACGACAGCAGAAAAGAGCTGCAACTTTACTGGAATATGAAAAAAAATTCCATCTGGAATACGCAGAAGCAGCAGCTTGTCGCATGCGATTTTGTGCAAAAACTTTGCTCGAGTACGTCAGCCGACAGGTCGGGTTTTTTTTTTTTTTGGTAGGCATGCAGTTGAGAGTTTAATGCGGAGATACATCTGCATGTCGTCAGCATTTTAGGCGTGAATCCGAACCATCGCAAGAATCAAACCCAGCGATGCCGCAGCGCTCGACTCGACAACTCTTACCCCCGAGAGCCGAGCCTAGTCCCGGCCAAAGCGGTCTGATTGGCCCCTCAACACTGATTGTGGCTTTAATGGCCTCACAAAGCCCAGAGCCAGTTTGTTTAAATCAAAGCACCCAAGCATGGAGGCAGAACACTGAAACGGTGGGCCTCCTGAAAGCTGATCTAGTGGCAGAACCGCAGTCCCGGGGGCTGACGTTGACATAGCATAAATACAAATAATGAAGAAAAAAAATACCAGAAGTGGTGCGTTTAGGAGCGCTGCTTTTTTTGCTTTGCTGGAAACGTCGGCTTCTGTCCGATTCTGTGACGAATTCGCTTACCAACAGAAACCCCAAAGCAAGAAGTCTCGCCTACCGAGGTGACTTTCCTCTTCGTCCCTCAGACAATTCGAGCTGACAAGCTTGTGCTGCACGTCTGCAGCGGCCGCGGGCTAATCAGCAGTGTCTGAGCAAACCGCCGTATGGATTTCATCGCCGGACTGCTGAGAACTTCCATGGCCCACATGTGGTGCAGAACACCTCGGCCGGGCCTGTCAGTTCCCGTTCCAGGCCACGGCGGCCTAAATGGGTCCTGATTGGCTATTTGGACAGGGAAGTGTGCAAAAGGTTGACGCGGGAATCGCTGCTGCCTCCATGTTTCACACGCTCCAAAGAAACGTGGGCGTGTCGGAGCATCATTGTTATCAGTCACCATTTATTACCAAGCACGTATGGAATATGGGGCGTACAAAGTGAGGTCCAGGGGCCTTTCGTGACCCGTGGCGGTTCTTGTATCGGCAGGTGGCACGTTCTAAAAATATAATTTACTGCCAAAACTTAAAAGAACAACAAAAATGGAAACATTTTCATTAATTTTATAAGAATAACTTCCAAATATTAAGATAAAAATGTCTTCCCTAATGAGAGAGTCTATAATACGGAAGAACATTTTTAGTAGCATTCATTCATTCATTCATTCATTTTCTATGCCGCTTATCCTCATTAGGGTCCCGGGGATGCTGGAGCCTATCCCAGCAGACTTTGGGCGAGAGGCGGGGTACACCCTGGACTGGTCGCCAGCCAATCGGAAGGATTTTAGTAGCACAAAAGTGAAATATTCAAGAGAAAAATACAAAAAATAATGAATATTTTTTGGAAAATTAGGTTTTGGAAAAAGTCATAATTTTACGAGAATATGGTCAAAATCTATTTTCGGAATAAAGTCATCATAACAAGAAGCAAACATTTTTTGTAAATGCCGTAATTTCAGGAATTTTTGACTGAAAATGTTAAAAGAAAAATGTGTAATTTAATGAGAAAAGGTTGTAATTTTAGGGGAATAACCTCGTAATATTACACGAAATGATAACGTAAATAAATACATATTTTTAGTAGCATAAAGGTGAAATATTCTGGAAAAAAATGACATTAAATATAAATAAACTAAACAAACTATTTTTTGGAAAATTAGTTGCAGATAAAGTTACAGTATAATGTTACGAGAATATGGTCAAAATATTATGGGAATAAATTCATCATGACTAGACTAAAAATGTACACGAAGAAAGTTGAAATAGTTGGAATTTTTTTTTGCTGTCATTTTGCGGATTTCTGAGTGATAATATTAAGAGAAAATATGTATTCTGATGAGAAAAGGTTGCAACTTTAGAATAACTTTAAAATAAAAGGTGAAATAACAGCAACACAGCTGGGGGTGCATCTTTGGGCAAATTCTGACCCTTTTGTGTTCAGCGCTTCCGGAGTGGAGGAGTTGGACTTGTATTTTGAAAGCACATGTTTGGCTGGCAAAGCATGTAATTAGCAAGCAGACAAAGCCGCGTTTTCTGTCCGCAGGATGGGAAAATGACATGTCACGCAGCGCAGGTGCAGCATCTCACGTCTTTGCGCCAACAACAATGGTGGCGCCTATTCCCACGCGCCTGAAAGACGACACCGCGCTGCCAACGGAGGGCCACGTCGGGCATTTTTCCGGCGAACGGGTGCGATCCACGCATGCTGACTGGTCGACACCTCCGTCGGCTTCCGAGTCGGCTTCCGAGTCGGCTCCCGAGTCGGCTCCCGGGTCGGCTTCCTCGTGCGCGACCTCCAGGAGTTTGTCAGAAGATGGGTGTCGTGCTGCTTCATGGTTGAATGCAACATATTGGCCCACAAATACGCCAATATTAGCACTTTTGATGGGTTTTTTTTGCCTCGATTAAACATTTCCAAGCCTAAAAATGGCAGAATAAAGTAAAATACAACTACTGAGATCGAGTCATCCACTGTCGACGTCGTAACGTGATGCTAACATGGAGGTTTTGTGCTTGAAGTGTGTTAAAAACACAGTTGGGCTGAACCGGGGGTGGCCCCATCAGGCCCGCCAAGTGTCTTAATCCGGTCCAAAGGGCCAGGACATCAACAAAAAGTTACCCACTGAAGGCACCATGTGGGCATGCAAACAAATATCTATGCACAATACACATGTAAAAAAACCACCCATATGTTCCCGCCGCAAGGCATGCTGGGTAGCTTGTGGTACTCTTTCAACATTTTGCTGTGTTTGTTGCATTTTTGCTTGATTGCAAAATATGTTGTGGAGGAAAGGTAAACAAGGAGTTAACAAGTCTTGATATCTAATGTTTTGGAGTATACCCAGCATGCCTTGCGGGCATTTGGAAATAAAAGTTTTAAGTTATGTTTAGCACCCAGTAAGGCCATAGTAGCATTTAGGATTCATGTGATGTGTCTTTTCATTTCGTTGCACCGTGAGCATGTTTATGTCGAGGTTTTCCCACTCCTGGGCTAAACCGAGCAAACCGAGGTTACATTTTTGCGTACTTTTTTGACTTAAACCAAAAAGTATGCTAACCGGGGCGTACGCTAACCAAGGTTACACTCTACAATCAACAGGGAAACTCCTGACAAATGAACAGAAGTCCGGTCCGATGGTCCTTAGCCTTCTGAAAATGTGGCCTGTGAAATGCCGATTTTGGCATCAAAAAGGAGAAATCAAATCCTATTATTATTGGTGAAGAAGCGCTGCAGTGTGGAATATAAGACATCTGCAGAAACATATGACAAGGTGCTGATGGTGTAGCCCTGACGTGCTTTACGTTGATGAAGTCTCGTGTGTTCACGCTCAGCCACCAGCATATTCCTCCTGGTGCGTTCGAGCACCGGGCTGCCCGGAAAACCTTTGCAGCCCTCTGCTGTATTTTTCCTTTTTTACACATTCTAAAACTAGATTTGAACAAGAAAAAAAACAACAACAGCAAAAATGAAAATATCTGCAGCAATTTTACCAAAAAAAACCCCACATGTAATCTAACAGGAAAAGCTTGTAATTTTTACAAAAATATTGTGTTAACATTATTATAATATGAGGAATATTTTCATTTTAGCAGTATACAGCTGAAATATAAAAGAAACAATTCTGGGGGGAAATTAGGGTGCGGGAAAAGTTAAAAAATTTTCAAGAATAAAGTCAAAATATTATGAAATAATAAAGTCATAATTACAAAACAATTTTTTAAACAGCAAAAATGATTTTAAAAAAACAGCTAGAATACAGTAAAAAAAAATATTCGAATAAAGTTTATGGTAAATTTCAAGTTTAATTGACTGGAAATTTTAAAAAAAACAGCAGGCTTTAAAAAACAACTGCAATTTTAAATTCTAATAGGATGAAATATTCTAATGAGAACAAAAGTTGACAAATAATGTCATTTTAGTTGAAATATTGAAGTTTTGGGGGGGAAATCAGGTTGGGGAAAAAGTTCTGACATACATTATGTGACTGAAATCACATTTATAAAAGTGACAGTTACAAGAAGAAATGAAAAACAACGGCAGAAATGGAAAACATTTTACGAGAAAAAAGTCAAAATATTAAGTCATATACTGTAGAACGTCATTTAGTAACATAAAATGTAAATAATATTTTAATTTGTAATATTATAAGAAACAATCCAAAAAATGTTGGAAAATTAGTTTAGGGTAAACGTTATAATGTTATGGGAAGAAAGTCATAATTATGAACAACATCAGAAATGTAAAAAAAAACGATGTTTTCTTTTACAAGAATAAAATTAAACTATTAGGAGACAAAAGTTGTATTTTATTCAGAAAACTGTGCAATTTTATGAGAATAAACATGTAATTTTAGAAGGAAAAACAACCTCATTTTAGTAACATATGATGGAAATATTAAAAACGGCATTTTTTTCAAAGTCATAATATTATGAAAGCAAACAAAAGTAAAAAAAAAAAATTAGGTTGGGAAAAAAGTTCAAATATGATGGGAATAAAGTCATAATATCAAAAGAAAACTGACAAATGTTATATAAGAAGAAAGTATTTGGTGGAGAAAAAGTGCAAAAAGTGAAGGCTTTTCCTCTTACATGCTGAATAACTTCTTAGCATACAAAATATCAAAGTTGGTGCCCAAGTTTGGGCACCCCCATTCTAGCACGTCTCGGTTGAAAGTGCTTGTGATCCACGGAAGGTCGTTATCATCCGGTGATCCATCAAATCCTCTATAGACAGGAAGTGCGTTCCTCGGGAACATCTCGGCCAGCGTCTCATTCTGGCCAAGCGAGGGCAAGTGAAGGCCTTTCTTCCACAAAGACAATAAATTCCCCGTTCGCCCCCCAGAGATCCAAGTTCAATGCCGACAAATCAACGGGCGGTACCCCCTCCCTGTCAGAGGTCAGACGAGGGGGTGGTTGCTTTTGTGGCCGGGGGGGCGAGATGGGAAGTGAATGTGTTTTAGTGTCAGACAGAACAACCTTTGACCCCACAATGAAATAAGCTTGTGTGGTTGGGATACAGTGTCTCGGGAAAGTACCTACAATAAAATAAATCAGATATTTTGCTAGTAAAATCATAGAAAACGTGCTTGGGACTCTCTAAATATGTTTTTTTTTTCTTTATTAGAGCCCCCCATACATGAAATAACACCCCTACAGTCACCTTTACTCTCCTATTGGCCAACATAGTCGACAAAATAAGAGAAAGTACCATAAGATTCCCGTGTCTTGCTGGGAATGTGCTCCCGTGAGGGGCGGACAGGAAGTGATGTCGGGTTGGGAACGCTGAGTCGGGTGGATCCACTGTGCAGTCATCCCTCGTTTTTGACTGTTAATTGGTCTTTCATCCAATCGTCATGAGTGAATTTCCACAAAGTAGGGTTCCTTATTTATAAACCGCACATTTTCATAGTTGGAGCATAGAGAACCAGTTTACAACCTTGTGAATGTACTTTTTTAAAATCATTAGAGTCCTCCAGACATTAAAATAGCACCCCTATAGTCACCTTCAGACTTCCATTATAGTAGAAATAAAAAAGACACAATATAGACTCATACGCGTTAGCCGGGTTGTTTGTTGTTGTTCTTTCTTTACTTCCTGTTCTGTACAGTACTTCCTGTACTGGCTGTTGTCTGATCAATGGTGACCGGTGCAGAATACTACATATCATCACAGCGTCTTTGAATGCCTTATGTTTATATTTGACTTCTCTTTTCATACTAGAAAATGCTTTATTTAGGCCCAAAAATGCCCCCCGGTGAACCGCAGCTCCCCTGCGCTCGCAGCACTCGTGCGGCTTCCGCCCCCGTGCTTGACTGTTTGCGGGACACAATTCCCTCTTGTGTCAGAAAAAAGCCCCGGAAAACGTCTCCATTGTGTTTGGAGGCAGCGCCGCCATGATGCGCCGATGCCGTCACACAATACGGCGGACAGAGACAGGGACTGTCTGCAGGACGGCCGCAGTGTGTGCGTGTTTGCGTGTGCACGCATGTGCATGCGTGTGCGTGTGAACCCCGTCTGCCATTGTTGGCCTTCCGCACCTCCTGCTGCACCTGCAGCGCGTCTGAAAGGCACAGGAATGTCTGGCGCTACAATTCATGCTTTCATTCCTATACCTCCTGAGCGTTGGCAAGAATGTTTATGTACATTCACTCACTCATTCCTGTTCTATGCCGCTTATCCTCATCGGGGTCCAGGGCGTACCCCGCCTCTCGCCCAAAGTCGGGTGGGGTAGGCTCCAGCATACCCGCGACCCTATTATGTGCATCTCTTTTGCTATCATTTTACCAACATTAATTCATAGGAACACGTAATAATCAAATATTTATATTGCAGCAGTTCATTTTGCGCTTCATTTTGATATTTCTTATAGACTTTTCATCTATTTATAGATGCTGTACATTGAAAATTATTTATTTATCATTCATATTTCATTTTATTAGAATTTTTAAATATATTGTATTTATAATATGTTTATGTTTTTTATTATTTGTAAGGCATTTAGTTCAAATACCAATAAGCGAATTAAGGACATAAAAAAATACAAAATATAATTTATTATTTATGTAATATATAAAATATAAAACTATATGATGATATCACTAAAGGTAATATATGTGTGTTTAAATAATGTATATTATATAGAGAATTCTAATAATTAATAGTAAATTGATAGTAATATGATACATAATGAAAATACAAATAAAGCCTTATTAATATTATCTATCACTTATTTAATACATTTTATGGAAAAAAAACCTTCCACACGATGCCTCACCTGGGAGGGGATATATTGTATTTATAATATATTTCTGTTTTTCATTATTTGTAAGGCATTTATTTCAAATACTAATAAGCAATTAAGGACATAAAAAAATACAAATTATAATTTATTATTTATGTAATATATAAAATATAAACTATATGATGATATCGCAAAGGGTAATTTATGTGTGTTTATATAATGTATATTATATTATATATAGAATTCTAATAATTGATAGTAATATGACACATAATGAAAATACAAACAAAGCCTTAATATTAATATTAATATATATATTAATATAATTAATATTAATAATATCAATATATTATATTAGTATTATATTAATTATAATATAATATAATATAATATATTATATTATATTATATTATATTATATTATATTATATTATATTATATTATATTATATTAATAATTAATATTAAATCCATTAATATTATTTATCACTTGTTTAATACATTTTATGGAAAAAAAAACTCCCACATGATGCCTCACCTGGGAGGGGATTTCCTTGACGGTCCGATCTGACAGGCGGAAGCCAAGTTTTCCGAGAAGGCGTTTTTGGCATTCTTGCCTTAATTATAGCGTCTGTGTCAGCCGGGAGCGTCAACGTGACGCCTGATCCTTTGCCACGGAAGACGTTGAGGGGGTTGAAAGTTTGTACTTTTTGCTACAGTACGAGGTGGTCACTGGTGTGCTTTTTTTCAGCCAATGAAAAAAGGTGACGAGGAGCAGATGGAGCTTCTTGGATGAACGTCGGGGATGGTGGCGGACCGGCCCGTCAAACACATGAAAGTCGCTGCGGGATGGGAGTTCTGGATAAGAGCTGAGGCGGGGCCGCAACCAAAAAAATAAAAAAATAAAATAGACAAAATGTATTTTTGTGAAGACGGTATTTTCAATATGAGTGAACCCAAAACAGGACGTTTGAGTGACTGGAAAAAAAGCTTGTTTGTCGCCACGTGTTGCTGAGTATGAGTCTGTAGACATGGCGCCCTTTGAATTTGTTTTCGGATTTATGATTTCACCCGCACAAAAGTCGACAATCCTTTGCTTTTTTTCATATTTCTTCTCATAATGTTGAATTATGATTTAATACTTTGACTTTATTCCCATAATATTATAACTTTTCCCCCAATCTAAATTTCCAAAAACTTTATTTCAACATTTCAACGCCATGCTACTAAAAACACATTTTTTTTCTCATAAAATTCATCGCTTATTACTTTTTGTCCTTGTTGGAATATGACTTTTTCTCATAATGTTCTTGTAAAAATGATACTATATATTTTTCCATTTCTGCTGTCCTTGTTTTTTCATTTTAACGTTAAGATTAGATTAAATTCGAATTACATTTTTTTTCCATTATACTAACAGTTTATTCCCGTAGAACTGCGACTTTTTCCCGGTTGGGATGTGACTTTTTCTCCTAAAAGTTGGACTTCTTTCTGGTAAAAACGATAGCGATATTTCCTTTCATTTTTGCTTTCTTCTTGAAAATGTTCTTGGCGTAGTTGTGATTCCATTTTGACTTTGTCTAGTAACTTTTCCCACCTCCTCCTTTTCCAAAAGGCACCACTTTGTTGGTTAAACACGTTCAAAATGATGTCATCTTTCTTTGCTATTCCAACTTGATGCTACCAAAAGGACTTTATTTGGTGTTCCCATCAAATTAGGACTTTTTCTCGCACATTGAGAACCGATTTTTCCGTTTTCGTCGAGGCACCGAGCAGAGCGAGTGAACCTTGATCCGACTTGCCCCGGTTAGGAATGCGAGCAGGAGCGGCGCAGAGTAAAGGTTCACGTGTACCACCACGCCTGTCCTGAAACCAAAACACGGCAACGTGTGCGAGAGGTCAAGCCGCAAACGCCTGTTGGCGTCAGCGTCCCGCTTGCTAATCTTTATCACTTTATGGCCCGGCCTGGGAAAGTCCAACGTCACAAATCCAACCCCGGCGGTTCATTGACTTATACGAACCGTCCAACCAATCCAGGAAGGGAATGCGCCGCGCCACATGTTACGTCATTGCCGCCAGCTCCGCCCACCCGCTTCTTTGAGGTCAGTACGCACATCTTTCCCGATAAAGCCGTCTTATTTTACATCCCACAGCCCCGCAATTTGCAGACACTCCCTAAGACACGCTCAGGAAAAACTTCAAACAACAACCCAGCAATCATAACAATTGACGATCTTATGAATCTGTTTTGTACGCAAGGAATTGCTTTTGATGCAAAAATGGAAATATTCTGTCTTTTCAGCCTTTGTTCTCTTGTGTTGATGTTATTTTAAAAATTACTTTGAACTTTCTTATTAAAGCATCAATTTTCTTGTGATAATTTCATGACTTGATTTGTCTGATATTTTAACTTTAGTCCCATAATATTTTAACTTTATTCCTATAATATTTTGACTTTATTCCCATAATATTTTGACTTTATTCCCATAATATTTTAACTTTATTCCTATAATATTTTGACTTTATTCTGATAATATTTTAACTTTAATCCCATAATATTTAAAATTTATTCTCATAATATTTTGGCTTTATTCCCATAATATTTTACCTTTTTTCCTATAATATTTTGATTTTATACCCATAAAATTTTGACTTTATTCCCATAATATTTTGACTTTATTCTGATAATATTTTAACTTTATTAACAGAATATTATAATTTTATTCCCATAATATTTTAATTTTATTCCTATAATATTTTGATTTTATTCACATAATATTTTAACTTTATTCCTATAATATTTTGATTTTTTTCCCATAATATTTTGACTTTAGTCCCATAATATTTTAACTTTATTCCTATAATATTTTGATTTTATTCCCATAATATTTTAACTTTAATCCCATAATATTTTAAATTTATTCCCATAACATTTTGACTTTATTCCCATAATATTTTAACTTTATTCCTATAATATTTTGATTTTATTCCCATAATATTTTGACTTTATTCCCATAATATTTTGACTTTATTTGCATAATATTTTAACTTTATTTGCATAATATTTTGATTTTATTCTCATAATATTTTAACTTTATTCCTATAATATTTTGATTTTATTCGAATAATATTTTGACTTTTTTCCCATAAAATTTTGACTTTATTCCCATAATATTTTAAATTTATTCCCACAATATTTTGACATTATTCCCATAATATTTTAACTTTATTCCTATAATATTTTGATTTTATTCCCATAATATTTTAACTTTATTCCCATAATATTTTGACTTTATTCTGATAATATTTTAACTTTATTAACAGAATGTTATGACTTTATTCCCATAATATTTTAACTTTATTCCTATAACATTTTGATTTTATTCCCATAATATTTTAACTTTATTCCTATAATATTTAGATTTTATTCCAATAATATTTTAACTTTATTCCCATTATATTTTGACTTCATTCCCATAATATTTTAACTTTATTCCTATAATATTTTGATTTTATTCCCATAATATTTTGACTTTATTTACATAATATTTTAACTTTATTCCCATAATATTTGGACTTTATTCTCATAATATTTTAACTTTATTAACACTATATTATGACTTTATTCCCTTTATTTGACTTTATTTTTACTTTATTTTAAGGAATATTTTATTACCACCATTAGATCATGTCCCTCATGCTGTCACGATTCGTGTCTGGTTGACGTGACAGTTTTGGTTAGTTTCTTTGTGTTATTATTTTCATAGCTTCATGTGTTTTCTGGGCCGTTCTAGTTTCGTCACTTTGTTAACTACGCGCACCTGTTTCTCGTTTATGTTCCATACTATTTATGTTCAGGTGCGTGCGCTAGTCGGGTGTGGGCTCATCGTGAATCCGTGTTTGGTGTGTCACTGTTGCATTTCCTCCGCTTCGTGTGCTTCCTTGTTTTTCCCGCTGCTTTGCAGCATCCTTTATTAAAGATTCCTGCAAACTGACCTGCCTGACGTCCAGCTCGCTTCATCCCCGGGGTCGTGCCACCATGCCGCGAAGACGAGATCGTAACACATACAGAGGCTTGTGTCAGGAAGGGCATCAGACGTAAAACTTTTGACGTAAAATCACAACATGCGAAAATCATACACTGTGGCGACCCCTGGGATAAGCATTCATTCATTCATTCATTCATTTTCTATGCCGCTTGTCCTCATTAGGGTCGCAAGTATGCTGGAGCCCATCCCAGCTGACTTTGGGCGGAAGGCAGGGTACACCCTGGATGGTCGCCAGTCAATCGCAGGGAAAAAAAAAAAAAAAGTTGTCATTTTGGGGATAGTAGGTTATGGAAAGGTTATATTATCCATCCATCCATTTTCTATACCGCTTATCCTCATTAGGGTCGCGGGGAGGCTGGAGCCTATCCCAGCAGACTTTGGGCGAGAGGCGGAGTACACCCTGGACTGGTCGCCAGTCAATCGCAGGGCAAGGTTATATTATTAGGAGAATAAAGTCAAAATGTTACAGGAATAAAGTCATGATTATGAGAAAAGTTGGAAATTTAAAAAAAACTGCAGAAATTGAGAAAATTGTACGCGTAGAAAGTCAAAATATTCATAAAAAGAGTCCCAGTTTTGCAAGAATAAATCTTGTACTATTATGAGTAAAAACGATGTCATTTTAGTAACAGTTTATTGTTATTTTTGAAATGTCGCAATATTAAGAAAAACAAAACAATATAAAGTTGTAATTTTTGGAATATTATGTTGGGGTAAAAAAATGGGAATAAAGTCAAATATTGTGGGAATAAAGTCATAATATTACAATAAAAATGGAATTTTTTATAGTGTTCAATCTTTTGTGTCATTTTTTAGCTGACATGTTCATCCGTCCAATTCAGAGACGTGTTATCTGGCAGACTTTTAGTTTTAGTTTTAAAAAAGAGGATACGGCAAAATACCCCAAATACGTTTGAAAATACGTGTGGTTTAGCCCGAAAGCCTGCCGAGCTCCGGGCTAAACCATTCTTCATGAAACCACAGGCCCCATATTCATCGATTTCCCTCACCAGCCGACTTTTCCTGTTCATTAAATCCGGAGTTGCGTTTGTTTGTTTAAAAGGACCACGCGGCTCGGCTAATCGAGGCGTGGTGGGTCTAGACCCGGACCCGTGTGAAAGGTCTTTTCAGCGGCGCCACGTTGCCCTTGGGCCCGTTTCACCTGATATCTGGATGGATTGGCAGAGCTGATGTGTGTACTTCTTGACGGCGGAGTCTGTGGACTGGTTTTACTGGTCTGACTCACGCTGACGCTGATCCAGTCTCCACGGCATCATGAATGTTTTTGGTAAGCAGGGGGAGGTAGAGCATGCGCAGATAATACACTTCCTGGTCAACTTTCTCTGTTTTTTGGCAGTAATTAGTTCACTACCGGAATGTAGTGCCTTCTTCAGCAATGGATGGTTTTTGACTTTAAGCATCTTGGCGAAAAATCAACGCAACTGTGGACAGAAATAAACGCGGCATTGCAAACCTCACGTAAATGCCATGCAAACGTGTACTTTACGCCTGACTGATATACACGTTGCTCCAATTACTGCACGTTTGCATTGAACAGCACTGACAAATGTCAAAAGTGTGTGTGTGTGTGTGTGTGTGCGTGTGTGTGTGTGTGTGTGTGTGGTCCATTCCTTGGTGTTTGCAGACTTTGGCGAGCGTGCTGGATGGATGTCAGCGGTGACGCGTGTACAGCATGGCTGTGTGGGTGTGGGTGTGAAAGATGCCAGGACCTGAGACGTGCACCAGTGGCAGCCACACATGCGCAGGAAACCATGATGCACCATGGGAAGTACAGGCTTTTGCTTTAAAGGAGCACACAAGGCTGGTCATGATGTCTGGATGGAAAAATGTCTGCATGCGATGCAGGGCGCCCCCTATGAGCTCTGCTGGAAATGCTTTGGAAGCCATGCTAGCATTTGTGTAATACGGAGATCCTCAACGTTTTAGCAAATCATAAGCATAACAGATTATGATCATAACAAATTATGATAACAAATTATAAACATGACAAATTATGAGTATAACAAATTATGAGCATAACAATGGCATAGCAAATTTTGAGCATAACAAATT
Source organism: Oostethus manadensis (assembly GCA_024372805.1). NCBI lineage: Eukaryota > Metazoa > Chordata > Actinopteri > Syngnathiformes > Syngnathidae > Oostethus > Oostethus manadensis. The sequence goes on from QODF01000203.1 coordinate 212,090, forward strand.
AATTGCATAACAAGTTAATAGCACGACAAATGAGCGTAACAAATTATGAAAATAACATTAATAGCATGACAAATTATGAGCATAGCAAATTATCAGAATAACATTAATAGCATGGCAAATTATGAGCATAACAATGTCATGACAAATTATGATCATAACAAATGATCAGAATTACATTAATAGCATGACAAAATTATGAGCATAACAAATTTTGAGCATAACAAATTATGAGCATAAAAATTGAAAAGCACGACAAATGAGCATAAGAAAATATGAGAATAACATTAATAGCATGACAAATTATGAGCATAGCAAATTATGAGCATAACAAATTTTGAGCATAACAAATTATGAGCATAACAAATTATGAGAATAACATTAATAGCATGACAAATTATGAGCATAAGAAATTATGAGAATAACATTAATAGCATGACAAATTATGAGCATAACAAATTAAGTGCATAACAAATGAAAAGCATGATAAATTATGGGAGCAAAAAAATGAAATGATCGGTTATCAGAGCTATTTGTTTTTTATTGGGTTTATCATATGACGTCATATTTCCCTCACATCGGCCCGATAATTATTGTGCACCCCTAATATGTATTATAATTTGAATATAAATACAATACACTGTAATAATTCTTAGAAATGCAATTCAATGTTGTTTTTGCTTACAGGGGTTATGAAAATAATGTTGCACGCTGCATGGAGGACTGGATCCTATCAGCTGTAACGGCAGCTGATAGCATCCAGTCTGTGGCGGAGCCTGCCCCCCCAGGGGAGATTTTGCTGTATGGCCTTCAGTTTGTGGCATGAAAAGGTGACGTGGAGGTGATTCATGTTAATCGCGGCGGATTTACTGCGTGTTTATTTTCTGGCGCAATCGGGAAACGGAGAGGCGGGCCCCGTGGTCTATAAGGGCTCACGCCCGCTTCAGGAGGTCGGGAGGATTCGGATGGTGTTTGCCGTGCAGCGGCGGCCTGTCCGAGGAGGCTGGAGGTGAACAAGGGTGGTGTTGTCACTTGTGCGTGACTGGGGGAGTTCATGCTTGCCAGTTTCTACACTGGAGCTGTTTCAGAAGTTGAGATTCAGCACAACCTGGGTGTACGTTAGAGTAGTCAGTGTACAGCTTGTATTCCGCACTATTCAGCACTATTCCGCTTATAAAGTCTCAGAAAAAAAGAAAAAAACGTTTAATTTCCAAGAAGCTATGGGGGTATTATTATTGTTATTATTAACATTGTTACACCAAAGAAATACTTTGCTCCTGTAGTGACACCTTGCCACACCATACCGGCTAGCTACTAGCACTACGAAAGGTAAGCTGCCGTGTTTTGGGTTTTCGGGAAAGTCAACGCCAGATACAGTATAGCGTTCCGCTCTCTGTTGCCATATGAGCGTGCCCAGGAAGGAACGCTCAGATGGATCAATAGGTACTTTATTCATCTCCAAGAGAAATTCCCATTATGGTAATGAGGTTTTAGCAGCACCAGGTTGTGGTCTGCCTTGCCCAGTGGATAATCCTGTGACCCCCGGTGTTACAGTCCACATACCATAAGACCTGGTTGGGGGTTTTGGGAGGTGTTTCAATCGGCATACTGGTTGTGTCCCATTCTGTGCATCGACCCAGCTAGACAAAACATGAAAACACTTTTTTTGCAGAATTGTTGTTTTTTGGTTTTGAGCATCTGTTGGTTGCGGTGGCACGTTTGTGTTACGTTTCATGGTCGGTTCCCCCTCCACAGGTTCCTAATGATGGATGGATGTCGTTTTTGGGCACCTGCTGGTCGCCATGGTCACAGCGTATGTCAGGTCAAGTATGAAATACATATTCACACATGCGGGCGACATCAAACCTCCACCTGCTTTCCTTCGCTAACGAAGCGGCAACTCCCCGCCCTGCCCCTGAGAAAAATCCCAGTGTGCATTGTACCGCCGCTGTTTACACTGAGGGATTCCCTTACCACTTGTGTTAAACGCAGCCCGCCGTGTTATTCCAACAAGCAAGAAAGAAAACAATTACTGAAAATGAGGCCGGGTTAAGAGGAGGCCTGTGTGTGAAATAACAAAGACGTGCGACTGTTTGGATCTGATAAGCCATGTCGAGTGTTTCCTCTAATGCTCCTGAAAATAAACAGCCCACTTGATGAGGTGAATGGAGGCTTGGTTCGGGCTCTGACCGCAGCCCGGGAGCTCGTTTGAGGGGTTGGACCATCCGGGAACAGAAAAGGGACTCTCATCAGAAGCTCGGGCGCCAAGTGACTTAAACGGGTCAGTGTGTTGGGAGTCTGGACCTGCTCGAGCCGCAACTCACGCTGCAAATTCCCCGATTCCCATTCGGTTTGGGCCACTTGCGTGTTCATCTTCAGTCGGCCCGCATCTGATCGGACCCTGTTTGCGTTCACGCGGCTACACGAGTGTCGACATCGGCAAACACGGAAGTCAACAAAAACCCTCTTGGTTGAAATGCGGGTTACGCAAACAGGATTCCGCCGGAAGCGTGTTCGCGGCGCGTGTACGGGTTTTGCTTCCCGTCTAGTTCGGATTTATAGTTTTTATTCAATGTGGGGGGGGCTTGTGTTCAGGGAAAACCGGATACCGTGCATCCGATCGGGGACACTTTGGGTTTCAGGAAGAGGGTGTAACTGGCACGTTGCGTTTGTAGTGACCTCGGTTTGGGATCCTTCGGTGTCGCCTCGCTGTGGAGCACATTCCCTTGATTCTTCTTCCACAATTTAAAAAACTATTAACCCAACAGCAAAATTCCCTGGAAGTCTTGGATTCATTGCTGCAACATGAAAACTGTTCCCACGGGCACCAAGGCCGCCAAATACCCTTCTCATCAACATCAGGAAGTTCCGTTGATGGTAGAAAGTCCTACATCTAGCCCATTTTTGCTAAGGTGCATTTTATGGAAAGGCGTTGGACTCCCTGATTGGACTTTTGGGGGGCATCACCTGCACCGTGAACGCAGCCTTAGAAGCCAGAAGACCTTTCCTCGTGTTTCTTGCCCCAACGTCTGAACTGACCAGTCAGACCAGGACTCACACAGTAGTGGCAATGAATCACCCGTGTGTGTGTGTGTGTGTGTGTGTGTGTGTGTGTTTGAGCCAATGAATGCTGACCTCATGCCTTTAAATGCTTCTAAAAATAGACTCTTTTACCACGTCTGGACGCCCACGCACCACACCCAGCTGGTGTCACTGGTAGAAAGATCAAATTACCCGATTTCCATTTCTTAGAATGTTTGCTGAGCGCATGCAGCATCTTCTTTTTGACCAAACCACAAAATTCATCAGCGAGGAGGAAGCCAGAACTCCCAGCACATGTCCAACGTGGCCAAAAACATAAAAAATGCAATTTAACGAGAAGACGGGGAAATGTCGGCAGTCATTTTACGAGAATAAAGTCCATTCTAGGAGGAAGAAAATGTAATCCAACCAGAAAGAGTCATCATTTTGTGAGAATAAACTTAAACAAATAACGTCGTTTTAGCAGGATAAAGTTAAAAATGTAAAATAAATAATAATGTTTTTTAGTACTTATATAAAAAAAACCAAAAGCAAACAAAAGAAAGAATTGAGTTATAATTTTCCGCAGCCTTCCCGGTAAGGTCTATTCAGGGGTTCTGGAGAGGAGGATCCGCCGGGTAGTCAAATTTCGGATTCAGGAGGAGCAATGTGGTTTTCGTCCTGGTCATGGAACTGTGGACCAGCTCTATGCTCTCGGCAGGGATCTTGAGGGTGCATGGGAGTTTGGCCAACCAGTCTACGTGTGTTTTGTGGACTTGGAGAAGGCGTCCGACCGTGTTCCTCGGGGAATACTGTGGGGAGTGCTCCGGGAATATGGGGTATCGGACCACCTAATCCAGGCGGTTCGTTCCCTGTATGACCGGTGTCAGTTTGGTTCGCATTGCCGGCAATAAGTCGGACCCGCTTCCAGTGAGGGTTGGACTCCGCCACGGCTGCCCTTTGTCACCGATTCTGTTCTCTGCTTTCATGGACAGAATTTCTAGGCGCAGCCAGGGCGTTGAGGGGTTCCGGTTCGGTGGCCGCAGGATTCGGTCTCTGCTTTTTGCAGATGATGTGGTCCTGTTGGCTTCATCGAGCCGTGACCTTCAACTCTCACTGGATCGGTTCGCAGCTGAGTGTGAAGTTACTGGGATGAGAATCAGCACCTCCAAGTCCGAGTCCATGGTTCTCGCCCGGGAAAGGGTGGAGTCGGGGATGAGGTCCTGCCTCAAGTGGAGGAGTTTAAGTACCAAGCGGCCGAAATGAGTTTTCTCCGCAGGGTGGCGGGTCTCTCCCTAAGTGATAAGGTGAGAAGCTCGGCCATCCGGGAGGAGCTTAGAGTAGAACCGCTGCTCCTCTGCATTGAGAGGAGCCAGATGAGGTGGCTCGGGCATCTGGTTAGGATGCCTCCCGAACGCCTTCCTGGGGAGGTGTTCAGGGCGCGTCCAACCGGTAGGAGGCCTCGGGAAGACCCAGGACACGTTGGAGAGACTATGTCTCTCAGCTAGCCTGGGAATGCCTCGGCATCCGCCGGGAAGAGCTGGACGAAGTGGCCCGGGAGAGGGACCTCTGGGCTTCCCTGCTTAGGTTGCTGCTCCCGCGACCCGACCTCAAATAAGCGGAAGAAAATGGATGGATGGATAGAGTTGTAATTTTTTCTGAAAATGTGCTTATGGAAAAGGTATAATATTACGGAAATAAGGTCAAAATATTACAGGAACATAGTCATGATTATGGAAAGAAAAAGTTGAAAATAGTTGCAAAAAAACGTCCTAATTTTACAAGAACAAACTCCCATTTTAGTAGCATAGAGTTGAAATATTAAGGAACAAATATGTTCTTTTATAAAAGTGGTAATAATATCTGAAACCAATCAATAAGTAAAGTCATTTTTGGAAAATTTGATTGCGGAAAAAGTTGAATATTAAGGAAATCAAGTCAAGTAAAGTTAAAATTACTTTTAATAAAATTAGTAGAAAAGTACAGCAAAATAGAAAATGTAAAAAAAAAATAAAAAAACTAAAAAATATATTTTAAAAACCTATCATTTTATAAGAATAAAGTAAAATATCATTCCATAAACATATTGTGAAAACATATGTGAAACAAACAAAAAAAAAGTAATTTTTGGAAAATTTGAGTGGGGGAAAAATGTGAATATTATGGAAATGAAGTCCAAATGTTATGGGCATGAGGGAGTAATTATGGGAGGAAATGCACAGCAACGAAAAAATAGAAAAAAAACACCAAATTTGATGAGAATAAGGTCCAAATATTCTTTGTAATTAGAAAAAAATTAATTTGTAATTGTAATTTGTAATTTGTAAAAATGATAGGAGTAAAGGCCAGATGTTTTGGGAATAGTCGTGATATTACAAATGTCCAAAGTTGTTGTTTCGGAAGAAAGTAAACACAAAGTACGAAATGTTGAGCCAAAACGAGAAAGAAAGCTATCAATAACACTGATATCAAATATGTATCATTTCTTAGCATATTAAGTTGCTTGACAAAATAAAATAATATGTGGCCCTTTGTGGAAAAAGTTAGGACACCCCCCTCGTTTGGACGCCTCCAAGCCGGGCCGGACCGGGCCGGACCTCGGAGCTTTCGTGGGGTGCAGCTACCGCAGCACAAAGAAAGTAGGCCAGCGCTGGCGTCTGGATTGAGGCCAAGAGACAGAATGGCCCTAATCTGTCACTTCCCAGGAACCCTGGGTAGATCCCAAAACAACTCTTCACGTCTGCTTTGCCAACAGCAGCTACAACAACATGGAGGCTGTGCATAAAATCTGCATCACGTACGTAACCTTCGTGTCAATTCCTCAAAACCGGCTGGATAATAGCTCCTCAAAATCACCACTCCAGGCAAGTCTGCAACTGGTTTGGCTCCCATGTTGGCGCTCGCAGGCTTCAGCAGTGAAGGTTTTCCTTCTCCGGAATGCTGGAAAATGTCTGAAGATGAAATGATGAATGTCTTCACGTGGAAACATGGATTTCAGCATCCAAACGAACGACCTATGACCTTCCTTTAAAGCTTTCTGAATACAGTAACCCCGGCGTTTTGGTGGTGCCTATGAGGCATGCGGACAACACTTTTAGTGCCCTAAAGGTGGGAAAGTGCTGTACAACTGAGAAAACATTTTATTACAAGCATAAAAAGTCTAAATCTCGTGAAATAAAAATGTAAGGCATCCAGAAGATGCATACTTACAGACACGTTGAGGTATTCCGCACTGGTCACTAGTCATGTGACACTGGTGAGGCAATAGCCACCGCGGGAAGTACTGCACACAACAGGAAGTAAAATAAGGGCCACAAGGAACAAATTATGTTTTCTATGTCTTATTTTCTCTTATTATGTCTACTATATTGGGAGTGTAAATGTAACTATAGGGGTGTTATTTCATGTCCGGAGGGCTCTAATAATGTAAAAATCTGCATTTAGAAGGTAGAAAACATGTAACTATGAAAAGATTCTGCTTAGAAATAAGGAATGCTACTTGGCGGAACTTCCCCAATTACAGTTGGATGCGGAACAAACTAAAACGGGGATTACGGTACACACGTGGTCCAGCATTCACAGCCACATAAATTGGCGAATTTGGGGTCCAAATCATTTGCTTTGGTAAAAAAAACAAAAACGTCTCATTCTCACTAAGTCGAAAATCATTTCGACATTTGGGATAACTCGGGAAAGATGGACCGCATAGGCCCACAGTTTGTGCATGTTTGCTGTTCTCATGCCAAGAGTAGACGTTGTCTACCTACGCGTGCTCTCTCTCCATTTGGTAGTTCCAGAACATCACCGCGGCGGAAAGTTGAGCCAAGTTGAGCAAAGATCCATCACCTGAAGCCAAAAGCAACAAATTAGCGGTGGTCCTCTTTTATTGTCCCCCAACGCCCCACTTTAGCGTTTACAGGGTGGGCTAAAAACACACACCCGGAAAATAACGTGAAAATGCCCATTCTGCCTTCCTGCACGTCCTCTACTTCTGTCCATCCATCCTCACTGGTATGCTGGAGCCTGTCCCAGCCATCCCAGTACACCCCGGTCTGCTCGCCAGCCAATGGCAGTCAAAGAGATTGGGCGTAATTAATGCGGTTGCGTAACCGAATTGTGTAATCCTCTGTTTATCGTGGTTAACTAGTTGGTGAATTTCCACAAAAGTAGCATGCTTTATTTCAGAATGAAATATTTTGGTCGTTAAATCATAGCAAATCTGTTTATAACCTTCCCTATACAACTGTTAACACCATTAGAGCTCTCCGGACATGAAGTAACACCCCTATAGTTACAGTGAAACTCTTATTACCCAATATAGCAGACATAACACATAAATAAGGCATCGTTTAGACTCACATGTTAGCTTCAGCAGAGTTCCTTGTGGTTGTTGTTTTTTTACTGCCTGTACGGTACTTCCTGTGGCGGCTCTTGTCTCATCACCGCGACATTACTGACGCCTAGTGACCTGTGTGGACTCCTACAATGTCTTTGAATGGGTCTTCACCATGACTTATATTTGTATTTTACTTTATTTAGCTGTTGTTTTTTTTCCTTAAAAATTGCCTAATTTGGGCAAAAAAAGGACTGAAATGATTTATTAATCCCATAACAAATGCTAATGAGAAGCATAAAGACAAACAAATTAACTATGAAATTACTCAATTATTTTCATTGTATTTATTATATTTATTTGTACTTCTTAACTTTTAGATTATATTTTTATTTAGCGGTTTTCTGCTCAAAATAGGCTGTTTTTGATGAATGAATTAAATAGAAAAGGGCATGATTTATCATTTTATATACTCTTTCCCATATTATGGCATTTGCTGATGACAAATGCTGTTTATGTACGTCCCTCACTGACTCGCTGATTCAGTAGTTGGCGCGGGTCCAATACATTTGATTTTAGGATGTGCAGTGAAGCCTGTGTGGTTTTTTTTTGTCTTTTACAAAAAATGATAGGTCTTCTCTCTAAAATGGATGTGGATTTTTCCTCACGTTTGGTGCTCATGAGACGTTAAAAGGTCAACGTTGCGTCACGGAATCCCCCTTAACGTTCATTCAGGCATGCCCATAAAGATGCTGTGCTCATGGCCAATTCTGCAATTGCCAACCGGCGGCCGCAGATAGATTGCAGTCCTGTGTGCAACATTGGACTCAATTATTCTTTTGCCTAGCGGGACACAAAGTCATGTGACCATCACATGTCGGAGTCATGTGACCTGAAGCTGAGGCCTTGCCAGCCTGTGTTGCTACTCGGCCTGTATCAGCCAAACACTGAAAGTACATGTACCGAAAGTGGACATGATATCATGATCGTTTTGTATAGACAGTGGACATGATATCATGATCGTTTTGTACAGAAAGTGGACATGATATGATCGTTTTATAGAAGGTGGACATGATATCATGATCCGTTTTATAGAAGGTGGACATGATATCATGATCTTTTTGTACAGAAAAGTGGACATGATATCATGATTGTTTTATACAGAAAGTGGACATGATATCATGATCCGTTTTATAGAAGGTGGACATGATATCATGATCTTTTTGTACAGAAAAGTGGACATGATATCATGATTGTTTTGTACAGAAAGTGGACATGATATCATGATCCGTTTTATAGAAGGTGGACATGATATCATGATCTTTTTGTACAGAAAAGTGGACATGATATCATGATTGTTTTGTACAGAAAGTGGACATGATATCATGATCAGTTTTATAGAAGGTGGAAATGATATCATGATCTTTTTGTACAGAAAAGTGGACATGATATCACGATTGTTTTGTACAGAAAGTGGACATGATCTCATGATCGTTTTTATAGAAGATATCAGACATGATATCATTATTGTTTTGTAAAAAATATATATATAATTTTAGGGAAAAAAATTAATATAAAAAATGATATGTGCAGAAAGTGGACAGGATATCATGTTAAGTTTTAAAGAAGGTGGACATGATCTCATGATCGTTTTTATAGAAGATATCAGACATGATATCATTATTGTTTTGTAAAAAAAAAAATCATTAAAAAAAAAAAAATGTAAATATAAAAAATGATATCATGTGCAGAAAGTGGACAGGATATCATGTTAAGTTTTATAGAAGGTGGACATGATCTCATGATCGTTTTTATAGATGATATCAGACATGATATCGTTATTGTTTTGTAAAAAAATATATATATCATTTTTTAAAAATAACATTTTTTTTAATATAAAAAATGATATCATGTGCAGAAAGTGGACTGGATATCATGTTAAGTTTTATAGAAGGTGGACATGGTATCATGATTGTTTTGTACAGAAAGTGGACATGATATGATCGTTCGTATCGTTACTAATATTATTATTTATTTCGGTATATTATAATTTATCTACTTGCATTTTATTACTGGTATTTTTTAAATTTGGTAGTATTATTTTATTTGTGAGTATTATTTATCTATTTGTCTACTTGCATTTCTGTGTGGGTATTATTGTTATTATTATTATGGTTTATCCTTTTGGCTACTGAGTGGCTGTTATTACTTATGATTGTTGATTAATATTTGCCTGTGGTATTAGACCTTTTTTGGATTCATATACAAATGAATGTGTTTGTATTCGCACGTGGTTTTTCGATACGTGAAACGTGACATCCAGGTCACATAAATAACTGTTTTTATTGTATTTTTTAGCCATAGTTGCAGGCGAGAGGAAGGTGAATTGAGGCCGAGCTGCTGTTTTTGAGGAAAAATCTTGACTATCTTTGGACTGGCGTTCTTGGATTGGATTCTTTTGACAATCTAGTGGATCATTTCTCCAGGAGCGGTGCAAATGCTCCACGTGCGGGGTCGTCACCCAACAAGCACCAAAGACGCCGCCTTGAATTCGGACGCAAACTACGCCGTCTACTCCTCTGCTCGCTTCGCTTTGACTCAAGAACCTTTTTTATTTACAAACTTTTCTGGCACATTTATGGCAGCTTTTTATTGTAGTATCAGTAGTATAATTATAATGTAGTATAATTTCTCTAGTATCAAGTAAACCATATCTAGATGGATGGATGGATGGATGGATGGGTGGATGGATGGATGGGTGGGTGGATGGATGGATGGGTGGATGGATGGATGGATGGATGGATGGATGGATAGTAGCATGCACTCATGCAGAATGTCGACCAAACAGTACGTGTGCAGGTGTGGCTGAGACCAGGGAGTTGCATGTGATCTGTGGAGTTCTGAAGGAAGGAGTTGCTCCCCCTAGTGGAGGAATGATTATTGCATCACAGTCATACATTTGTATTTATTATTTTTTCAACTGTTATTGAAGTCATTTTTTTATATATTTGGTTTTTCTGTCTTTTATTTCTTTATATTTGTTTGATTTGGGTCATTATTATTTGTATTTATTATTTGATACATATATTTGTATTTAGGGCCGCACGGTGGATGAGTGGTTAGCACACTGGCCTCGCAGTCAGGAGATCTGAAAGACCTGGGTTCGAATCTCCGTCGGGCATCTCTGTGTGGAGTTTGCATGTTCTCCCCGTGCGTGTGTGGGTTTTCTCCGGGTACTCCGCTTTCCTCCCACATTCCAAAAGCATGTTAGCTTCATTGGCCGCTCTAAATTGTCCGTGAGTGTGAATGTTTGTTTGTCTATATGTGCCCTGCGATTGGCCGGCGACCAGTCCAGGGTGTACCCCGCCTCCCGCCCAAAGCCAGCTGTGATAGGCTCCAGCATCCCCGTGACCCTAATGAGGATAAGCGGCATAGAAAATGAATATTTGTATTTTTAGATGTATTTAGTCATGTACCTATTTCTCTTTTATTTATCCTTTTATACTGTTATTTCTTGTATTTATTATTTTTTACACTTTTATGTAAGTCACTTGTAGTTTTTAGGTTTGTTTAGTTATTTACTTTTATTTAGTTACATTGTTTATACTTTAATAAAAGTCATTTTTATTTACACTATTATTTATCTTCTTTTTACACTTTTTTTTTCATTTATTTATTCATTTATGAATTTTGTCATCTATTTATCTTTTTATACGTTTTTATCTAAGTCGTTTTTAGTTATTTTTTACACTTTTATTTCAGTAACTTTTCTTTTTATTTATTCATCCATCCATTTTCTATACCTCTTATCCTCATTAGGGTGGCAGGGATGCTGGAGCCTATCCCAGCTGGCTCTGGGCGAGAGGCGGGGTACACCCTGGACTGGTCGCCAGCCAATCGCAGGGCAGACAAACAACCTTTCACACTCAAATGGACAATTTAGGGTCGCCAATGAAGCTAACATGCATGTTTTTGGAATGTGGGAGGAAAGCGGAGTACCCGGAGAAAACCCACACACGCACGGGGAGAACATGCAAACTCCACACAGGGATGCCCGACGGAGATTCGAACCCTGAACCTCCTGACTGTGAGGCCAATGTGCGACCCACTCATCCACCGTGCGGCTCTCTTTTTATTTATTTGATCAATTTTTCTTACACGTTTATTTTTAGATCTATTCATTTATTCTGTCATTTAAATGTAAATTAAAATTAGAATGTAACTAAACATAACTTTATTGAAGTCATTTGTAGATGTATTTGTTTATTTATATATTATTCTGTCATTTATTTATTTATCTTTTTATACTTCTATTTAAGCCATTTTATTTGTCATTTTTTTATTTGGATGTATCATTTATTAATTTTTCATTGATATATATATATTATTTTTATATGTAATATATATATATGAATCTATCGTATATATATATAAATAAATTCATGAATAAAATATATATTTATGTGTATATATATTTAAATAGTTTTTTGAAAGGTGAATATGCTTAATTACATGTAAATACATGTAATTACATGTAATTACATGTAATTGCATGTATCTGCATGTAATTGCATGTCCAAAGAGCATTTTAGAGGAATTTATGAAGGAAACTGGACGTATACAAAAAATGCACACATTGAAGTTACATTTTGAAAATCGCTTAGAATAAGAGCAGAAAATTAAAAAAGTATAATTTATGTTTATGAACATATAAATATAAAAAGTGTGGTGACCTTCCCGTCCTGAATATTACGGCCTTTCCAAGCCACCCGGTGCTTTAACGACGCGTGCTCTTTAGACAGATCCAATGGACCCCTTGTGACTGGAGGCCTTGTGTCCGACCCCCCCCCCCCCCCC
>QODF01000203.1:225144-268674 GCA_024372805.1 Oostethus manadensis
GGTATGAATGTGAGTGTGAATGGTTGTTTGTCTATATGTGCCCTGCGATTGACTGGCGACCAGTCCAGGGTGTACCCCGCCTCTCGCCCAAAGTCTGCTGGGATAGGCTCCAGCATCCCCGTGACCCTAATGAGGATAAGCGGCATAGAAAATGAATGAATGAATGAATGAAATGATTGCATAAAAAAAATGATGATTAATTATATTTGCAAGTTGGTTCCTTTCATTCAGAACTGAACAGAACATCGCATGTAAGTCATTCAATTTTTGCATTAATATTTGTTTCACATTACTTCCTGTATAAACAAACGTACGGTAAATTTACAACTTTATTTTCCAAATCTTCGATAACTTTCGTTCTCCGTCGTGACGGGCATTGCCTGAGACAGCTATAAAGACGGGGGACTTGTGTGACCTTTGACCTTAAGGGTGACATTTCGAGTTGTATCCGCTTTTTTACGACTTTCTTCTCATAAAACTACAACTTTGGACGTCGAAATCTCCGATTTTGTTTAGCGTAACCCAAATACACCGTCGTAAATGACCGTTATTATTTTGGCACGAAAAAGTGTGCTGCTGGTTTTGTGTCACATTTGTAAACATCGACTGCGAAGAAGAATTTGTTTATATTTATGTATTTATGAATATATTTGTGTATATTTTAATGACAATGTTTTGAGCGGCTGGCAAAAGCCAAACGTGTGTTGCATATGAACATGCAAACGATGGCGGTTCTTGTTCATTGGGGTCTGACTGCAGACCGCCTGGACGCAATTGGACCACGTCGGCCCGCTGCGTCGTAACCACGGCCAGGTAAGAAAAACACGGCAGCGTCTCATGCATAGACGCATGTTTACATGCATAGACGCATGTTTACATGCACAGACGCATGTTTACATGCATAGACGCTTGTTTACATGCAATACATGCATGTAAACATGCACAGACGCATGTTTACATGCATCTATGCATGTAAGCATGCATAGACGCATGTTTACATGCACAGACGCATGTTTACATGCATAGACGCATGTTTACATGCACAGACGCATGTTTACATGCATATACGCATGTTAGCATGCATAGACGCATGTTTACATGCACAGACGCATGTTTACATGCATCTATGCATGTAAGCATGCATAGACGCATGTTTACATGCATAGACGCATGTTTACATGCATAGACGCATGTTTACATGCACAGACGCATGTTTACATGCACAGACGCATGTTTACATGCATGCTTTTTTGCACGTTAAAGTGGGGATCTGGTTTTTCGTGGCAAAAGGAATGAAGCTCTGAATATGAATATTGCCAGTCACATGACATGATTATTTTGTAGTCTCTCCGCCGTGCCGCACGCTCGTGTTGACTTTGCGGTTCGGTCCAAATTAGACTCTGGCTCCAGGTGGCTGCGTTTCCATGGCAACCTTTGGCCTTATCTGCTGGGGGGAGACAATGAGGGCTTTCACTTTCTCCACCCTCTTTTTATTTTTTTGACAGATATTTTGGATAAAATGAATACATATTTCATGTATGTCATATTCTATTATTGTTTTTGTCATGCATGCTGCGAGTCTCTTGCAAAAATAACGTATGTATATGTGTATTTAAGTATGTGTACGTGTGTATATGTATGTATGTACAGTATATATGCATGCGTGTATATATTTATATATATGTATTTATACATATTTATATATGTATTTATGCCTGTATTTATAAATACACCTGTATTTATGTACTGTATATATGTATGTGTGTATGTATGTACGTATGTGTATATATGTGTGTGCGTGTGTGTGTGTGTGTATATATGTATGTGTGTGTATATATGTATGTGTGTGTGTATATGTATGTGTGTGTATATATGTGTGTGTGTATATGTATGTGTGTGTATATATGTGTGTGTGTATATGTATGTGTGTGTATATATGTGTGTGTGTGTATGTACGTATGTGTATATATGTGTATATATGTGTGTGTATGTGTGTGTATGTGTGTGTGTATATATGTATGTGTGTGTGTATATGTATGTGTGTGTATATATGTGTGTGTGTATATGTATGTGTGTGTATGTACGTATGTGTATATATGTGTATATATGTGTATATATGTGTGTGTATGTGTGTGTGTATACAGTGGACAAGTGGTTAGCATGTTGGCCACAGGAGATCTGACTGTGTTATATGTATTTGTTTTATGTATATGTGTATACATATGTGTGTATGTGTATGTACATGTACAGTATGTATATATATATGTATTTATGTGTTTCATACATGTAAAAAATGTACACCTCTAAAAATGGTCTGCATTTTTGGGGTACTGCCGTGACCCCCGATGAGCATATGGAAGGTTTCCACCACATCCTGGAGCATAAAAGTGCATTTCAAGAAAATTGAAAAAAACAACTCCCCTCACCTGAGGAGTGTGAAGCCACCTATAGTTGGAACACACCCTTCTGGTCACCCTTTTTAAAAACGGGGACCACCACCCCGGTCTGCCTTTGAATGGTGGCTGGGGAAGTCCTTGTCCGCTGCACGCGTGCGGTTGAAGCTACCTTCAGCCAAAAGCCATCTTTGTTCCTTCCCGAGCTCCCCTTACCTTTAATACTGAAAAAGCCGCGGTGGTTTGGCGGAAAGGCTCGCCTGGAGATGACAGACGTGACGTGTCAGCGGAGTGCCGTGCCGGTGGCCTTTACAAGGACGTCTTTCTGCAAATCCCTCCCTGGGAAAATATACAAAGAAGTCACCACTGACTGGTAAGCGGGTTGTCCGTCAGTGCTCAGAATCCCTCGGTGCCCGTATCGGGGTTTGGTCACGTTTAAAAAGGCCCGTTTTCTCCAATAAACCCAACGCACCGAGTTTGGGCACGGTAGAACTCATCCATCATCACGAGGAAATGAGAGGAGATGAATTTCTGTTTCGAGCCAACAGGTGAGGTGAAACCAAACAAATCCCGTATCGCGAAGACTACGGGGTGATTACCTCCATCCATCACTCAGGTGGCTTATTAGCGGACGCGGGCCTCTCCTGGAAAACAACATAAACAGCTTCGTTTGTGTGTGGAGCACACTGTCCGCTCGGCCGTGCTTTCAAACCACCGAGGGCGTGTCCCTCGGCGTGGGAAAGGCCATAAATCACACAATACTGGATGTCGTCTGCACAGTACGCCACGGCGGGCGCCCTAATGGAAGCCCGCATGGCCGCCGGCCAGAGTGTACTGCACATACAGTCGTTAATAACCGGGCCGGTATTGGTCCACGTTTCACGCTTGTAACAAGGCACTGTTTACTTACCAAATGGAGTTCCGCCGTGCAATCTTGCAGCCACTTGACATTCGGGTATTGGAAGTGTCTCAAAGAATGACTGCAGTTTTTATTTTTATCCGATAGTTTTTTTTTTAATTGAATGATGAAAAATAAAAAATATATTTTTGAATATATCTGATTTTTTTCTCCTTATTTTTGTACAAGGTAATGATTTTTATGTGCTTTTGGAATTGTTAATGAAGTCGTATACTATTAAATGATATTTTTCATTATATATTATATTATACACCGTGTTATGCAGTATTATACATATCGAAATCTATGTTTAAATATATATGTATGTGTATGATTATTTGTGTCTTTATATGTGCAATAAAACAATTTTTTTTCTCTGCTTTTCTGTCTCACTAACTTACTAATTTTTATTTTTTATTAAATTGTAAACAAAAAAAGTATTTTTCAATATATCTGAATATATATTTTGAGATTTTTCATCATTTAATTATTTTCTTATATTTATGGAATATAAAGGTTTTTTTTATCGGCTTTTGTGAGCATCTTCATTAATGTTGTATTTATTTTGTTTTTATTAAATTGTAAAAAATAACATGTTTTTGAATATATCAGAATATACATTTTTTTATTTTTCATCATTTAAGTTCTTTTTATATTTATGGAATATAAATGTTTTTTTTAATCTGCTTTTGGAAGTGTCAATGTGTTATTTTTTTAATCATTAATTTTCTTACATAAATGACGAAAAATAAAAATAAAATTTTTTGAGTATATATGAATGATTGTTATATTTTTTATAATTGAATGTCGGAGATGGCACTCCGAGATGGCGAGAACCATGGACTCGGACTTGGAGGTGCTGATTCTCATCCCAGCAGCTTCACACTCAGCTGCGAACCGGTCCAGTGAGAGTTGAAGGTCACGGCTCAAAGAAGCCAACAGGACCACATCATCTGCAAAAAGCAAAGATGGAATCCTGCGGCCTCCGAACCGAAACCCCTCAACGCCCGGGCTGCGCCTAGAAATTCTGTCCATGAAAGTAGAGAACAGAATCGGTGACAAAGGGCAGCTCCCAAACTCCCATGCACCCTCAAGGACCCTGCCGAGAGTATAGCGCTGGTCCACAGTTCCACGACCAGGATGAAAACCACACTGCTCCTCCTGAATCCGAGATTTGACTATCCGGCGGATCCTCCTCTCCAGAAGCCCTGAATAGACCTTACCGGGAAGGCTGCGGAGTCTGATCCCACGATAGTTGGAACACACCCTCCGGTCCCCCTTCTTGAAAAGCGGGACCACCACCCCGGTCTGCCAGTCCAGGGGCACCGACCCCGACGTCCCGCAATGCTGCAGAGTCGTGTCAACCAAGACACGCCCACAGCATCCAGGGGCTTAAGGAACTCCGGGCGGATCTCATCCATCCTCGGGGCCTTTCCACCAAGGAGCTTTTTGACCACCTCGGTAACCTCAGTCCCAGAGATAGGAGAACCCGAAACATTACACACTTATGTGTAATACACATACGCATGTTTTGTATATGAGCAGATTTTGCACGGCAGAGGAAAGGCCACGCATGCGCTGAAAACTATTAATATCTACTAATTAATATCTACATACTAATTAATATCAGACAATTTATATTCGTGTCCGAGCAACGAGATGCGATCATTTCGCGGCCACAAATCCTCGCCGCTATGCGATGTTGAAGGTGTTTATTTGGACACGCGCCATAAATCCTGGCGGGCTGGTCTGGTCAGGACGCAGAAGGCCCGTCCTGCTCCGAGGAGAATTTGTGGCCCAAAAACGCCGCGGAGGACCAAAGGCTGGCAGCAGCTTTGCTCGCGTCTCCTCCCGGCGGTTTTTAATAGGAAAATATTTCCACCAGGTTGAGCTTTTGGAGGACAAAAGACACGAGACAGTCTGCATCTGAATTTGTTTCATAAACGTCAGCATATT
This sequence comes from Oostethus manadensis, assembly GCA_024372805.1. Lineage (NCBI taxonomy): Eukaryota > Metazoa > Chordata > Actinopteri > Syngnathiformes > Syngnathidae > Oostethus > Oostethus manadensis. Next base: position 230,392 of record QODF01000203.1, read on the forward strand.
CTGGAAAAAGAGGCTTCTTAAAAAAAACCAATTATAATTCAACGCCAAAACTTCATTTATGTGTGTAGCGACTACAATCTCCAAGCAGGCGCAAGTAGTGTCCCAATTAAACAACACAGCTGTCTAAATGCCACGCATTTCATTATCTTTGCACATTACTTACAGACACTGCGTGTGTGTAAAGTAGTCCCGAACAAAACGCGTCCGGTATGATCGCTATCAATTTGGTTGCGTCACAAACTCAACTCAATGAATTACTGCGGCCACTAGGTGTCGCCAAAAACAACTTTTACCTAAATTAACTCAAAGGGTCCGTGATTTTTCAATTTTGCCTAAAATTTTTATGTATTGTTTGTAATTATGTCCGAGATTGTTTCATTTCGGAAAACAAACAATAAAAATTGCACTTCTACTCGATGGCGCCAGCCAGGACGAGCTAGCTCTCCCATTTCAGCCCCATTTCCGGAAGTGACGCCATCGCTCGGGTAAACAAACGTGGCGATGTACGAGACAGAGGATGTTTACGGAGATTTTGCCAAGATGGAGCCATGCGTGATTTGTTTTTTAGAAGAAAAAACAAGGAAAAAACATTTCGAGATGAAAGAGAGAACTTGCAGAACATGGACTTGGCCTTAAGACACAGAATGGTAAGCGTAAATTACTCTGAAGTCCATTAGCCTAATTTATTTCATATTCCATTGCCGTCACCCCCCACAGTGAACATATGGCTGGGAAAAGATGTTTGTATAACATGTATAATGCTTTACAGCCTTGTCGCTATCATGGAATAGTATTTAGAAGACATTTTGTAAACAAGACATCACTTCGACGTCATTCTTCTTGCCTATTTTGCCTGTGTACCAGCAAAATAGCGTCCTTTTTTAAAGTGCGTTTATGCCGTACTCTCAAGCCAAGCGCTTCTTGTTCCTTCACATCAGTCATCAGGGAAACGATCACTGCAAAGAACAGAACTTGAAGTGGCTTCATCTGTCTCACCTTCTCTGCACCTGCTTTGTCCGTTTTTGTCTAAACCTGCCACTTTGGGGAAAGAAAGCAAACATACAGTGTCACTCAGACACTGTGAACATCCAGCAGCAACACGACATTTTGGCATAACTGCTATTATGATGCAAAATATGCCGAACTAAGTCGACAATCTACTTCGAGAAACGTTTATTTACTCTGGTTTAGCTGAGCGGCGTCACCCCGATGACGTCACTTTGGGACGTGAGGCTGAACAGTGAGCGCTAGCTCGTCATGTTCGGCGCCATCAACTATAAATGTCGGTTTTGCAAGTTTACCGTTAGAAACCACTTACGATATACGTAGGCAAAGTCCACCCTTTAAAGTCCAGTCTAAGTACAGTGATGTTAATAAAAGCTCTGTGATGTTGGATCCTGAAAGCCTAGGGTCCTGGAACAGATTACGTTCAACCTTAGAGGTTCCTGTGTATGTCATACAATTATTTCGTGCAGGACATGAATCATGTTCATAAATGGTGCCCATCCGAGAGGGCATGGTCGGAATCAAACATTCCAAGCTTCCTCTGGGTCCCGCGCCTCTTGACCTCTGCTCCCCGCTCGGTCAACACACTCTGGACAAAGTCAATTTCCCAGCAACACTCCCTCATCCACTCCCAGTGTTTATAAATCTCTCCTGCTCGGCGAGGGCCCGTTAATTTAAAGCCGCGCCGTGTCACCTGTTGAACTTCATGTCCCGGGGACCCCGATCGGAACTGCTAGGGGTCAAAGGTGGCTGTCTGGCCCCTAACTTATCAAAGCTGTGTTTATTTAAAGTCTATGCGCGGCAACAAACAGGAGGACCACAGGCAAGGGAGTCATTTGGAGGCAAATCCTGCTAAGGAATTGCGATTACATACGTGTGCTCCACGCCGATGTCACTCTCAATCCAGCTGACGATGGCGTGCCCGGCTCTGGAGTACTGTAAGGCCCGTTTTCCTCGCCGCCTTGTGACGTGTGAGGAGAACCCGCAAACTCGGCTTACTCAAGTCTGATGGTTACGCACAGGACGCTTTGTGCTACTCTCACAACGTCATTCAAAAGCCAATCTGGCCCAAGAGCGGTTTTGTTTGGTGGAGAAATATTTTTCCAAAATATATTCATTCATAGAGTATGCTGTTTTGCGACCAAATATTACTTTAAAATGCATACCACAGCAGATTTTAGGGGTTTTTGCCTACACTTATCAATTTCAAGCATAAATATTATGTAGTAAAAAATGACAAATGCAAGGCATTCCGAAAACTGACTACAAGAGCTTTTGTGATGATGTGTAGTGTTCTAAACTGGTCACTAGGTGTCAGTAATGTTTCATTGATCAACTGTACCCACCACAGGAAATACCGTGCACAACAGGAAGTTAAAAAAAAGTCTATATTATGTCTACTATATTGGGTAAAAGTGACTATAGGGGTGTTCTTTCATGTCTAGAGGGCTCTAATAAAGTTAGAAAGTGCATTTAGAAGGTTGTAAACAACGATACATAATTAACATGTAATTTACAGTCATTTGATTTATAAGTAAGGAACCCTACTTTGTGGAAATTCACTTATCACTGTTCCCATAAACGTCTTCTTATAGGAAATAGGAAATAACACTAGAAACTAAACGTACTGTCACGCCAGGAAACCCCGGAGCGTGCCAGCTCTCATTTGTATGTCTTCAATTGCCGGGCGTAGAACTCTTCCTATGCTTGGGACAGGCGCTACGGAATACACAATGTATGTGGAACAGCTACCGCGAATCGTTTTGGGTCATGGTGTTGGTTCTGGTCCCGCGCATGGGATGATGCACGGTGCACGTCGCAGGCGGCAAACACCACGCCTCGCCGTTGTCGATGAGATTTAGCTGTGACGCCAAGCTTGATAGCCTCGCTCTATCCGGCGACCGCCGCCCCGGCTCGGACCTTTCAGCGCCTCAGAGACCCGCAGAAAGGGCTTCTTTGTTCAGCCTGGCGCTGCTGACGTCCAGTCAGGGCCGCGCTTCCATTAGCAACAGGCTGCCAAATAGCCGGGGATTGTGACGGCGCTTATTATCGGTATTTACATAAGCGGGAACATGAAAATTGTCCCTCCCATCGCGTCCAGACACAAGACGACTTTTATAACTCCCCGCGGTCTCGCTCGCCGGCGTTTACCAGCATGACTGACTGATGGATTCCACTTGTAAAGGGTTGTCCCTTTCCCTACGTCGGTCATCACCCCCGCCGTGCAGGCGCTTGACAAATGAGCTACTGTTGCACGGACAGCAAGTTCACTGCCGTTTCAGTGACTTCTCCGCCGGGACGTCGATACGGCTTTCTTGTCTCTCACAGCTAACATGGCGATGCCTCGTTCCGAATGTATGACGACCCTCAAATATAAGACAACCCCTCGTTTTCAAGGCCTCTTTTGGGGTTCATTTTTTCCCAGCAAGTCCCGTGACTAACCCAACCGGGATCGGCGGCATAGAAAACGGATGGATGGAAGTCCCCGTGTGAGTGACGGGAAGAAAAGCTCTGCGCGAGAGGGAAGTTCTTCGGCGCCACCGAGTGGGTTTTGTGTATAGACGAAGAACCTGCGTCTTTTAAGACTATTTTCACCGAGAATAAAGCTGATTTTCACCTGAAGGTGATTCATTGATTGCTTGTTTTGACCAATCATTTAAAGCCGAAACAAAAAGAATGCAATTTACCGTATTTTCCAGCGTGTACCTTTCACTCTTTCCACAGTTTAAAGTCAGGTGCGACTTATTCATCAAAATATATACTGTAAAATATAACTTTTTTCTGTGGTCATGTGCGTGGCTACTCATGGTTTAAATACCGTGCCACTCATGAGTCAGTGAGGAAGTGGTACCTCTTTCTTTGGCAGAAGCCGATGTACAAGGAAGCTACAAGGAAACTCAGGACGAGCGTGTCAAACGTTCGGAAATCGCAGGAGGTCATTATTCAGCAAAACAGTCTGACTTGCGGTGTCATCAAAAAAAAAACGCTAAAAAAATCACACGGCAACTTAACGCGCAAAAGGTAGGTAAGAAATATGCAAGACAAGTACAAATACAAGTGTAAAATAAAATAAAAAACCTATCTTTACTGCTTCCCGTCATGCATTGCTTCCCAGCAAAGCTGCAGTGAACCCAAGCTCCCTCCGGTGGACACAGGCCGGCATTGCAGCTGAATGGGAAGAAATGCATGATGGGAAGCTGTTGTTGTTTAGTTTTTTTTACTGTGTGACGATTTTAGGTTTCTTTCTTAGATGACACCGTGAGTTATTTTGAGTAATGACCTCCTGAGATTTTCGATGAGTTTTCCTACGTGAGGCTCAAATAAAGAACTACCTGTCCCTCGCGGATTTTACGCATTTGACTGACGTGGAGGTTTGCGGCACGCAGGCTTCTAATCTGCCGGTCTGTCTAAATGTAGTGATGCCGGCAAAATACAGTACTATACTACTGTATTTAATACAGCACTACTGTATTTTTTTCAAATACAATTTTATATTCCTCAGGAAAACTGCGTTCATGTGATGTTGCTCATTCAAATGTATTTTTTCCAATACAACATATTCTACATGCTATGATTATGAAATACATCTTTTTTTCTGCCAAACAAAACGGATGTAGTTTCATTTTGTGCTGTTGAGCTGAATCGTCGACCCGGAAGTGCAACAAAACTTTCAAAATGACTGAAGGTTGATTGCACAGCGGGAGTGCTACCAAAACAATCCCGGTTTTTGTGGAAAGGCACAAATGTGAAGGTCACGCTCTCGCCTCGTGGTCGTGAATGAAAGCAGTCATTTGTCACGCAGGGTTGTTGGTTGTTTTATAAGGCACCTAAACCTCCATCAGCCTGCTCGTCTGGGCCCTAACGAGTCTTGAGGGACTCTCGGTATCCTTTCATGGAGTCACCGGACCCCTGCTCTTGCAGAGCATGGACGCCGAAACAATCAATGCGGCGCTAATGAACCTCGTCCGGGAGCTCCCGCGGCCCACCGGAGGCGCACGTCGGGAGGCCCCGATGCCTCCGACATTTATTCAAGGGTGAGAGATTCCGAGCGGAAAAGCTCCTCGGTAGCCGGGCCTCGCTTTATAGGGGTCAGAACCATCGGGAGAAACGCGCACCCAATCCTTCCGCGTCGCGGACGCAGTAAGACTGTCAACACACAGGGGAGAGCGGGACCCCCGGCGGGGGAGGCGGTCACGGGGCACGGCAAACGCCAGAGCCTCCCACCTTTCCCCATAAATCCTCACCAGCCACTCTGCCGCCGAATGTTCTGCGGGAAGGTCAGGTGTTTGGCGCTGCGCCGCGAGGATCCGGAGCGCCTCACGCCCCCCACAGGAGCGAGCCGAGAGGCGCTCGAACTCGTGACCCCCCACCTCACCTGCATGTTACCAGCGGAGAACAGACGTTTCTGTCAAACACTGGACTGCGCGGCCAAAAAGAAGCCGTTAACAAGCCTTCGGTCTTCTTTCTGATTTTGGACATCGGGACCGAATTGAGGAAGCGACAACCGTATCGCTTCGTGGTGTCATCTCCTTTCCTATGACCCCGACGTGACCTTGTGGAGCCCAGTTGTTAACCTTCACAGCTTTGTGGCGCATCACCAGATTGACCATCAAGTCGCTGGGGATCGGTAAAGTCTCCGGATCAGTTCAAAACCACGTAAAGAAGATTGCTGATTTGCTTGTTTGACTGCCACTCCAAAAGAGACTCCGCCTCAGACAGATCGCCCAATCGTCGTGCAGAAGCCGAGCGTCCGGGCCAGCCCACCGCCTCATGAACCCCCAGAGATGCCGAGCCTCTTATGCGCGGGACAAAGCCCAGCATTTATCCAAAGACTGTCCAGTTTGGCACAGTGGAGTGATCCAAGTCAGTAGATGCTCGCCAGATTTAAAGGAGGCGGTTCCGAGCGAGTTTTGGGGGCTTTGTGTTCAGGACCAGTGAAATCTCACATTTTTGTTTTGGTGCAAGTTAAGGCACCTTTGCGTGTTGATTCCCCGGCCTTAATTAAAGCTGCAAGCAGCAACGAACGGGCCCTCGCAACTCAGGGTTCACTAGTTTGTTGAAATACAACCAATGGTTTTCAGCCATCATTGCCGCCGGAAACCACAACGGCCGACTTCCTATTTGTTCTGGGCCGTGGATCCTTGAGACTTTTTTGTGCGCCGTGTCATGATGGACATCGCCACCAAATTTCGTGACCTTTCGCATTTTTCCCAATGATTGAGTTAGCTCGGAATTCACGTTTCCCTTCCGTGAACCGCAGCTCCCCGGCGCCAGCAGCGCTCATGCAGCCCCAGACCGTGACGCTAGCGCCGCCAGGCTTGACATAATTATCTCGCTACTCACTTGCGTTGCTACTTAGACAAACACGGTCTGCGTTGTGTCACTTCCTGTAGATAATAAATATTTCCTCGGAAAATAAGGATCCTACCGCCACGTAAGATAAGACGGACGTGCGCCGGCGTGAGCATACGAGCCCCACGTCGGGGTATAAGAACATGCTGCTTGTTTTAATGTAAACGCAAGCATGCTCTGTTTACCGAGTGTCAAGTGAGTGCATAATTGCAGGACGCGGCCTTGACTGGAGCCTGTTTTCTTGCTGTGCTTGGTAGGAAAAGTGTCCGAAGCCGGGAATGTTATGCCTGCCTGACATGTACGATGCGCCCCGCCCCGCAGCACCGCACCGCACCGCCGACACAAACCCCAAAACCAGAAAACAATCTAAAAGTGTAGTGGAGTTTACCTGGAAAACTAAAAAAAAACACCGGCGCATTTTTGAACAATGTCAAAATAATAGTTTAAACAAAAAAATGTAATGATGCAATATTATGAGTAAATATTTAGTTTTAGAAGCATAAAGTTAAAAATTTCATTTCAAAAATGTAATATCATGAGATTCAAACAGAACAACGAAGTTGCAGAAAAATGTTCTGGGAATAAAGACAAAATTAGGAGAAGATTGGCAAGAAGAAAGTTGAAATAGTAAAAAAAAAGAGCAAGAATGGAAAAAATGGGTGTTTTTATTTTAGTCTTATGAAAATAATGTCACAGATTTTACATCAAAAAAGGTGCAAGAATTTTACAAGGATAATCTTAAACTAATGTCATTTTAGGAGCATAAGGTTGAAATATTAAAATTCTATTTTTTGAAGTTGTAATGTTATGAGAAACAAACAAAATAAAACAAAACTTGCCAAATTGAATAATATATAATTCTACACCTATTTTTTATTTTTAAATTATTATACAAAAATGGATGGTGGGATAGGCTCCAGCATACCCGCGACCCTAATGAGGATAAGCGGCATAGAAATTGGACGGATGCAATATAGTAATAAATAAATGCAGTTTTGTCATTTTAGTAGCATAAAGCTGAAATATGAAAGGAAAAAGTCTCAAAAATATGACAAAACAACAATTAAAATAAAGTAAAAATAATATGGGAATAAAGTCATAATGTTACAAAAGGAATTATGAAGATTATTTTTATAAAAAAAAGATAAAATGAATGAATGATATTAATAATAAACTCTTTCCCCAATATTTTCAAAGCTGAACGGCAGTTTAATATATATATATATATATATATATGAATATGTATATATGCATATATAATAGCAAATCTACATGTGATGCTTTACAAATATTAAAAGTGTGGACTCCCCCCCGCGCACACACACACACACACACACACACAGAAGCACGGGGGGATGCACAGACGAGAAAACCCCCAAAAGGGAGGCTGGCATCAGGGCCACCAGCACGTTGGGCCCGACACCTTGGGGTGCCACGGTGCTGTTTGCATGCCGGGCCGGCGCTGGTCAGCCACGACCGCGCAGCCACAAAGGACAAAGACAGCCTTCATGCGGCGTTCACTCGGCCCTGGAGACCACTTCTGGTTCTGTGTGTGTCTGGAAAGGAGAACGTGAGGTGGCCGTGAGACGCCAAGGGTCCCAAGAAATAGAGCACGGGGGTTATTTACAGACTTGCCTTTTCTGGCATGTCATTCCGGGGTGGGGATACCGTGCGTTGTCCTGAACTTGCAAATGCTCGGATTGCCTTACTCGGATTCCGGTCAGGTCTCTAACGACCGAGACAAGGTCGTGACTAAGACGAGTTCCACTTGCAACGCTTTCCTCCACCCTGGAAATATCAGTTCCCAGATAAAACATCATTTTGTCTGCAGGCTGAGACTGGAGGCCCTAGAAAAACACACGTTGTCTTGTCATGTTAGTGAGGCGGGTCTCCCACCACCTCGCCCTTCCGTTTATTTATGAACCAGAAAGCAGCGCTGCACACACACACACACACACACACACACACACACACACACACACCGTCTTCTTAATTCGCAAGGCTGATTTGAGTCGTGCTCTTGAAATGACAACATCCATTAAGGGCTAATTGGAGTTGTGCGAACAAAAGCTCCCGGTCGGGTTTCTCGGCAAAGTTAGCGGCGTGCGATGAAATCAAGCCCTACGTGAAACTCCTGCTACATTTCACATCGTGGCTTCGAAGAAGCCGAACAAAAGGATGCGGGAGAGAAACACCTTTTACAGTGGAAGGTCCTACTCCAACACAAAATCAACTCTGCACTTACTTTTTGTTGTTTTTTTTATCCTGTCGTACTTTTGTGACTTTTGCCCAGAATAGTTTGACTTTATTCTTGTAGTACTTTTTCGCAGCCTTATATATTTAAAACAAAAATGCAACTTTTTACTGTGACTTTTAATATCTCAAGATTCTGCTTTTACAATGACCTTTCCCACCTGATGTTTATTTTATTCTTTTATTCTCATAAACATATGACTTTTTTGTCTTTGACACTTGGATTTCAGAAGATTCATATTTTTTTCCCTTAATATTCCAACTTTATTTTGATAAAAATGATTGCAACTTTTTGGTCTTATTATTATGACTTCATTCTCCAAATATTTTGACCTTCTTCCAAAATTGTAACTTTTTCTCCTCATAAGGTTACAACCTTTTTTTTCTTGTTAGTGACTTTGTTCTAAAATTTTGACCTTATTCTGATCAAATTATGGCTTTTTTTTATTAGATTGCAACTTTTTGTCTTATTAATATGGCTTTATTATCCTAACATTTAGACTTTATTTTAATAAAATTCCAACTTTTTTTGGTCTTACTGGTATGACTTTATTCTCTTAATATTTCACTTTTTATTTTAATACAATTTACACTTCGTTTTTGTCTTATTAGTATGATTTTATTCTCCTAATATTCCAACATTATTTTAATAAAATTTAAACTGTTTTTGCTCCTAAGATTCCAACATTATTTTAATAAAATGTAAACTGTTTTTGCTCCTAAGATTCCAACATTATTTGAACAAAATGCATTTTTTGTCTTATTATTATGACTTCATTCTCCTAATTTTTCAACATTATTTTGATAAAATGACATTGTTTTCCTCGTGAAATTCCAGCTTTTCTGTCTTATCCACGACTACACTCTCCTAAGATTTTCTTAATATTATGCCTTTATTTTCCTAATATTTCAACATTATAATAATACAATTCCGACGTTTATTCTGTAGAGTCCATCTTTTTTGGGGTCTTATTAGTATGACTCTATTCTTCTAAAAATCCATTGTGGAGTCCTGTTTGGACTATACGAGCTCCAGTAACTCACCAGCATAAAATCCTTACCAATTAAATGTACCGGCAAATGCTGCCAGTGTGAAAGTGTAAAAAGAAGTTGCCATTGATTAGAGCAGTGGTTCTCTGAAGGAGTGTCAATTTGAGAAAGGCATTTTCCCAGAAAAAAACTCAAGGTTGTTGGACTGGAACAACTCCACTGAACTGTGAACTGGTCGGCGTGATCCTTTGTAAAAACCAAAGGGGAGGAATTATCTCTGCAGCTCCGTCTTGTGAAGCGTCCAACCCGTCGGAGCTCTTCCCATACGTTTCCTCTTTTCTCTTGATCTCCATTAATCAGAGATATCCCGTGTTTATTGGGAAGTGATGCACGCTGGAGGGGGTGGAATCTACTGGCACAAGAGGAAACAAGCTTTGTGGTGCTGAAGTGCGGTCTGAGCAAGTGCAGGTGCTCAGCTGCGGCTGCCCACCCACATCCTGGCCACGGGAAGCTTGATAAGGTCCGTCCCACTGCAGACGTGCGACTATCACTTGGGTATTAATAGCGATGGAGGACGTTGCATCATTCAAGATGCTCACAAACACCAGCCTTTCACCTCGTCAGCCGGACTGACTTGCAATTTCTCACCAAAGCAGCAAAGCACCATTTGGGGACTGACCAGCACACGTTTGGAAATTCTGAGCAGAACTGGTTAAAAAAACATGGCTGCCATCAACTAAAAGCGACTTCCTTGCTGTTTGTCACGACTGTAAAAGTTGAGGCTTGAGGTTGTCTGTATGCTAGCATGTCTTCCGATGCATTTTGGGCGCAACACACACTGGGTGCCTTACAGTCTCGCCTACAGTACGGTATATTGTTTGTAAAAACAATATTTTGGTAGTTACAGCCAAGAAAACGCGTTTACAAAATGTCTAAATACGCGTTTTAATGTTATTAGAGCCCCCCACACATGAAATAACACCCCTATAGTCTCCTTTACACTCCTATTACCCAATAAAGTACAAAAAAAGACATAAAAGATAGACTATAAGACACCTAGTGACCATCATAGAATACTACTCATCACAACGCCTCTGAATGTGTCTTCTGAATGCCTTATGTTTCTTTTTTACTTTATTTAGACATTTTTGTGCTTGACAAATTATAGGATTCCTTATTTATGAATGAACAATTTTAGGAGCCAGCATAGAAAACCTGTTTACGACCTTCTAAATAAGGTTTTGTAACATTATTAGAGCCCTCTAGACATAAAAGAACACCCCTATAGTCCCTTTTACACTATTACCCAATATGGTAGACAAAACAATAGAGCATACAGCATAAATAAGACATAATATAGATTATTGACACCAAGTGACCATCATAGAATACGTCTTTGAATTTGTTTTCTTCTATTTTACATTTTAGTGCTTGAAAATACTACAAATTATAGCACTCCTTATTTATGAATGAAATAGTCTGGTAGTTAAAGCGTGGAAAACCTGTTTACGACCGTCTAAACACACCAGGGGGTCCCAAACTGGCACCGGGGGTCGCCTGACGGAACACTGCCTTCAATCACGGCGTACACGTGGCAAGTAATAAACAATAACTACGTCTGAACACGTAACCCGGTCCCCCCAGCAAAAACCCATTCAAGCCACAATCGCTGAGCGGTTTTATGTTTGGAGACCAAAAAAGCCCAAAGCACTTTTGCATGAAGTCAAGAGAGGCGGACACCTCCTGTTCGATTCCCGCGAGAGTGGACGCGTTGGCAAAACGAACAGTCAGGTTTTCTGCGATTCATTTTAGGAGCCGTTCACAACGTGATTCACGATCGGCCGTCAAGGTGGCCCCCGACGCGCGGAGCTCGTGCTGAGCGCGGGGCGCCGCAGTTAGGGCTGCGCGGAAAGTCACCTCGAGGGGACAGAGGGAAGACATTTGACACGCGGGGGCACAAACGGTGCAACGAATCCCTCCGTGGGACCCCCAGAAGCCACCGGGTTGCTTCATACGAGGCCACGGTTTGGACGGGATCGCTGATGCTTCATGCAAGCTACGCAAACACGCACGCACACACAGTTACAGTCCAAAGAGCCCACTCCGTTCAAATTAAAGTGCAGCCGAGAGCGTCAAACGTCTGGCATCCGTAGAGGAGCCTCAGCCATGGCAGCGAGCCAGGCCGGACTTAGACACACAAAATAAAGCAGTTCCTCGCGGCCGGGGGTTCATTTTAAGGAAGGCCCGCTGTGGACTGACAGCACAAAGCGCTCATATAACGCGCCGAAAGCCTAAACGTCCGTCAAACAGGCCCGGAGACGGCACCTTTGGGTATGATTACCGTTCGGCCGAAGCGTAGAAAGCGTCTGCCTCCGCTCAGTGATCAAGCTGGTTGCGGCGCTGACCTGGAATATAATAAAGCAAATCATAAACTTTATGACTATGAATATCCTAGCGAGCACAAGCAGCACCGAAAATGACTGAACGTCTACAAATATTCTCATTCATGCGCACACACAATCACATGCCGAGTCACAAGTGAGACGTGAGCCACACACGACGACGTAACACCATCTTTGTTCACGCTCTTCTCCATTGCGGACGCATTAGAGCCCTCTAGACATGAAATAACACCAGTGTAGTCACCGTTACACTCCACATACTAGACATGAAAACCTGTTTACAACCTTCTAAATACACCGTTTGCCATTATTAGAGCCCTCTTGACATTAAATAACAGCCCTAAAGTCTTTTTTACCCTCCTATTACCCAATATAGTACACATAATTAGAGAAAATAAGGCATATTAGGTATAGAAAAGCTGTTTACAACATTGCAAATATGTTTTTAACATGATTGGAGTCCTCTAAACATGAAATAACACCCCTATGGTCACCTAATACTCTTGTTACCCAGCGTTGCTCAACATGAAATAAAAGCCCTATAGTCATTTTTACACTCCTATTATCCAATATAGTACACATAATAACATAAAATAAGATATATTAGACATTTAAAAAAAGCTGTTTTCAACCTTGCAAATACGCTTTTAACATTATTAGAGCCCTCTAAACATGACAAAACACCCCTATGGTCACCTTTACACTCCTATTACCCAATATAGTACTCATAATAAGAGAAAATAAGACATATTAGAAGCTGTTTTCAACCTTGCAAATACGCTTTTAACATTATTAGAGCCCTCTAAACATGAAAAAACACCCCTATGGTCACCTTTACACTCCTATTACCCAATATAGTACTCATAATAAGAGAAAATAAGACATATTAGACATAAAAAATAAAGTTGAAAATAAAGTTTATGACAGCAACGGATGGCAATCGTGGTTTTTGGACTGGCAAAAGATGTCCTAGCTGACTGTACCACGGCGGCATCTTATGTTCTGTATGTATGTGAAAAAAAGGGTCCAGAAGACGCACAACGGATTGTGTTTGGTGGTTCTTTGCGTACTTCGGGGCTTCCTGTAGGCAAACCCGTCCAATCTGTGTTCTGCAGCGCTAGCAGTAATGGGGATGTTTGTATGCGTGCCTGCATCTTGTTGTATGCACTGGGGGAGGGGGGGCCTCCAGGAATTGAATACCCTGTCCCCGTCAGGAAAGAGCCCGAGATAACGGCCCAGTGGAGTGGATGTTTGGTTTTCGCCACATGCATTATGCATGTCCCCTCACTGTACAAGCACACGCGTGTCTTAAGGCTCCCGTCACCATCACACCAGCTGACAGATCCGCTTCCAAGGTGCGGCGCTCCCTGAAGGAGACCTGTCCTCCATTTAGGAGAGGAAATCAATCGTGACACTAATGAGACCGGTGGAACAAAAAAAGCTCCGATATCCAGCAAGTCTTTTTATTGGCAACACTCGGAGGGATTCATTTTATCCGCCAAATAATCCTCACAAAGGCCGCGTTGTGCGCGGCGTATTGTCGCCCTCTTCCCTTTGACTGGCGTCAAGCAAAAGGTGCAGGAATGCACTAAATGGAGCGTGGGTTCTTCCCGCCGGTGTCGGCACTAAAGGGATTCCCGCTCAGCATGCAACGTCATTCAGGCACTTTTTCCAGTGACAGATGAAAGGATGCGGCTTTGCCACTGGGGTCTTTTTCCGCATATTACACGTGGAGATCTTTGAATTGCAGCTCCGTATGCGCGAATGAGAGAAGTATGAATTTTGGTTTTTGCTGGGTTTTTTCCAAATATTTCTACTTTCTCCTTAAATGATCTTTGTATTGTTTTTTTTATTATTATGACTTATTATGACCCATATTTTGACTTTTTCCCCATATTAGAACTTTTTTGCCAACCTAACTTCTCAAGAATTAAGAATTCATTTAGTTTTATTTCTCATAATATTGACTTTTTTTTCTTTTTCTTTCATATTTCAACTCAATACTAAAATGAGATTTTAAAATTGTGACTTTTTCGTGTTAAAACTTTTTCCTCTTAATATTTGGAGTTTCTTTCCACTTTCCTTCTTGTACATTTTCTTGTCATGAATATGACTTTATTTCTAGAACATTACAACTTTTTTGCCAACCTAATTTTCTCAAAATTACAACTTTATTTAGTTTTGTTTGTTTCTTATATTATGACTTTAAAAAACTAACACATTTTTTGTCTTATTTCAACTCAACGCTAAAATGACATTTTTAAACTACCACTATTTTTCCCTCAATATTTTGAATTTATCCTTGATAACAAGTTTCTTTCCATTTCTGCTGTTGTAACTTTTTCCCCAACCTCATTTTCTTCAGAAATATTTTCTTTTCATTGCGACTTTTATTAAAAAAAAATACAATTCAACTTTATAATATTCAAATGACAACGCTCCCTGTGCATTACAATTGTTTATCTTCATATTCTGACATTATTTCCATAAAATTACTACTACGAACATTTCCAGTTGAGATTTTGCTGTTTTTTTTCGGATTAAATTATATTTGTAGAATATAAAAAATATATATAAAAAAATAAAGAATATGTGGGTCAATAAAAAAACAGCCGCTGGCCGCAAATGGCACCCAGGCCACACTTTGGAGACCCCTCACTTAAAAGAAGTAGCTTTTGCCCTTATTTGCCCCCAAAGAGAATGCATCCATCCTAGGGGCAAATGCAAGCACAACCTTTATTCACCAAGCGTATCGGGAAAGCAAATGAACTTTATTGTGGTGTCGAAAAGGCTGAACAAGCTGCAAATGGAATTACTACTCCGAATGTTACATGCAGGATGCGAGGCCACGTCCCGGCGTGAGGTGCAGGACCCCCCCCACCCCTCCCGTTTCTATTTTAGTAGCGAGCGGGGAGGCCGGGGGGCCCGCAGCAGACAGCGTGGCGCTGCGAGTCCCCGGCAGCGTTAAACCCAACTGTGCCGGTCCAGGGCTTTTACGCCTGAACGTGAGCGGGCCCGGGGACGTGGGGACCTCGTGCGCTAGGGCGACCCCCCGCGGCGCCCGCCCGAGTCTCAGCTGTTCCGGCCTCCGGCGCGCCTGTCAAAACAGCGTTCGGTTTGGTGAGACGGCTCCGGGTGAGTTGTGGTTCTGACAGTGATAAATCGCCTCGCTGGTCCAGTATGAGCTTTTATCCACAAGACTTACAGCGGTACCGATTACAAAATGATAAAACCCTAAAACACTAAACGGCGGATCCAGACGGACCCGAACCCATAGTCTATTAACGATTTAGGTGTTTTAACTTTGACGAGCGCATCATTTTTAGACGGTACCGGCGGATCAGCGGGGGAAATCCACTGACCATCCAGCCAAACATTGGAACTCTAAATATAACAAGAGGAGAGGATGGTGGAGACGACGGAAAACGCTTTAGGAGGAGAAAATCCAGAAAGGACAGACTCCTTTATGTTCCAAAGGTGGAGGAGTGAGAGGACATCGAGACAAGTGAGCTGATCCATCCTTCTTCTTCCACCCGTCCCGGGTCAGGTGTCGGGGGCAGCAGCCGAGGCAGAAAAGCCCAGACCTCCCTCTCCCAGGCTACTTCATCCAGCTCCTCTTGACGCATCCTTAGGCCAGTTGGGAGACACAGTCTCTCCAATGTGTCCTGGTTCTTCACTGAAAAACCTGCAAAGAGCTCCCCAGGGAAGCATCCTGACCAGATCCCAGTTGGGAGCAGGGGCTCTACACAGAGTTCCCCCTGGATGATGACGCTTGCCACCTTATTTCTGAGGAAGAAAGCGTCAGGGACAAAAAGAAATGCTTTCGGCCCGGAATGGTGGACACACTCGCTTATTTTCATCTTCCCTCTGGAAGCACAAAGTCCTCCATGAAAAATGGCCAATGGAAAACTACAGTATGGGACCAAACATGCCCACTCAAATCAGAACTTAGTAGAAAACAATCCACTCTAAGGCTGATCCTGCAGGCCGCAGAAAACAGCATCCATCCATTTTCTTCCGCTCATCCGAGATCGGGTCGCGGGGGCAGCCTAAGCTGGGAAGCCCAGACGTCCCTCTCCAGCAGAAAACAGTCAGAACAATCCGAATCCTGATGGAGGTATACCCGACACTCACACCAGCGCAACTTCATCCGCTCCTCGGGCTTGGGAGCAGAAGCACTGTCGCTTTTTGGGGGGAAGGCTGACGTTGTCACGTGCCGGATCGGCTTCCAGGGATGACGAGATCGGTGCCAAAGTATACAAATTCAGGGAGAGTATAGGAATATTTGGGGAGGGGGGGGCGGGGGCTCGGCAGCACGTTGAAGACACACGCAGATCTTGTCAAGATCAGGAAGACCACGTTGGGTTGATGACAAGGCCGGGGTGGTCGGCAAAACCCAATGCCTTCCCAGAGGGAATGAGGCCCAGTGCTCTGGGGGGGGGCTTCCTGTTTGGGAGGACAAAGCCCCCGTGTATCACCTCACCCATCCCATGTCAAGCCGTATCACCTCCCACCCCGGCCCATCCATCCCCACCTCCACGGGGACTTTGATTCCCGGCCAAAGCAAACAGCTCAGCTGCAGGGCCGCCGCGGTTCCCGTTCCCATGGCGACGGTACACAAGGGCATCGGATCGGGGCCTTGATGATTCCAATCGGCAGGAGCGGACAAAGAGGCCGATTCAGAGGCAGAGATTTCGGATGGACGCTCTCTGCTCGGACGCTGGGTCTGACGACGCCGCCGCGCAAAACTCAAGGCCTGCAATCAACCGGGTGATACCAACGCATCCTGTCACTTGAAGGACGGCGGCGGGACAAAGGGGGCACTTGTCGGGGCCGGATGGGACCATTCATTAAAATCCTACTGCTCCACAGCAATGCCCCAGGATCCTGGAACTGGACCTAGTGTGTTATCCTTGATTAAAATGGATTAAGTGGGTCCACTCAAAGCTAGCCCGGTGCCGGTAGTCCTAGACCAAGAGTGAGAGGCGCCCGCGGTCCGGTTGACAGGAAGTGGTTTCTCGTGACGCGGTGACGGTGGAGGGAAACATGCTTCGTTGAGAAAACACATATACCCGAAAAGTACAAGCCTTTGGTGGGACATGGGACCTCGCGTGTAGATCAGGGTGTGCAAACGTTTCCCAGTGGGGGCTGCATGGTGCAAAATGAGCGGATGGAAAAGTTATCCTCCCATTCCGTGTGGAAATGGTAAGTTTTTGCCTTCTCAAGTTTAGATGAAATACATTTCCGGCTAACGGGTTAGCTCGTGAGCTTGCTAGCCGGCGGGCATCTCAAGTCTTTGCAGCATAAGAGTTGTACAATGTGACGTAAACAATGACCAAATGTCCTATTTACTCTTAGTATGTCTACTATAATGGGTAAAAGGAGTGTAAAAGCCACCATAGGGGTGTTATTTCATATTTACGAGCTCTAACGATGTCAAAACCAGTATTTGAAAGCCCTAAACAGGCTCTATGAAAATATTCGACAATATTAATATTAACATTGAATCCTATATCATAAATATTCATGTATATTAAATGCATATCCATCCATTTCCTTCCGCCTATCCGAGGCCACAAACGCCCCGCGGGCCACATTTCGGACACCTCTGGTTTAGACGGACATCGTGAAAACGGTCCGGTTTTGTAGGAAAATGTTGTTTGCACGGCCAGAACGAAGAAAAGCAAAGGAGCAAAAGGAGTAAGAGGAGAAGAAAGCGGCCGCGTGAGAACTGCAGCGTCAAACTAACGCGTGCACGGGAAATACTGCTTATCGCCAGACAAATACTAGCTGCATGACAGAAACAGGAGGTTGCAGGTGAAATTGCGATGGCAGACGCTTGGTCGCTGACTTGATTGCGTACGTCTTAACTCGAAAGTCTGGAGGCTAAAGTGCATATCACAAACCAGAAGGCTTGTGTTGTCGTAAGGGACTATTTATTTCTGTTTTTAATTTGGGGAATGATTCCCATCTGGTAAAAGGTTATTGTTGTGCTTCGCCAGAGGAGTTGATTAATTGAGTGAAATGTGCCCCACTGGCCAATTATCATAATCCAAGGGTGTTTATTTTATTTTATTTTTCTCTCCGCCGCCATTCCCGACGCCTCGGCTGAGCTGCCGCTCTCACGGCACGCGGTCTGGTGGCAGGAGATGTCCAGTCGGCGGGAGAGACGGTCGGCAGGATCTGTCAGTCATCCCAAAGGCGGCGAAGACTGAAAGGCGATCGGACGGGGCCGGCCTCGGTATTTGTGAATTACTGTCAAACACTGAAATACTCCAATCACTTCAGTTTTGGGTTATATTTAACGTATCAGCTTTTATTTAGGTTTCTTCAAGTTTGAGTCTTTCAGTTTCCTGAGGCCACACAGCAGGACGAGTCCCCATCCGCCCAGACGAAGGAACCAGCACTTACCACCTCGCAGATTTGCGGATTTTCATTCATTCCTTTTGCAGAAAACACACCGCATTTACCCCAATTTGGTGATAATTTACATGAGTTCTACATCTTTATGTTTTCCATGTTGTTGTTTTTTCCTCCAGCAATGAGATTTCACACTTTGTTCGGCAGTCCTCGAACACACCATATGAAAAACTGAAACCTGTACAGCAGAACCTTGTTTAGCGTCATTACTCCATTCCAAACGTCCGACTCCACTCCAACCAAACCAATTTTTCCCCACAAGGAATAACAGAAAACCAACACAGAACACGTTTTTATGGTTTCAGAGTCGGCCACGGCATGTCTGACATGATAGAGTTCTCCTCCCATTCCGTGTGGAAGTGGTACATTTATGCCTTCTCAAGATTAAAAGAAATAAATTTAACGCCAGCTGGTTAGCTTGCTCAGAGTCAATTTTCCAGAACTTTCAGAATTTCTAGGAGGTATTTTCCTCAGTTAAGAAAGTTCTTGGTTAAAAAAAAAAAAAAAAGTTTACTGGAAGAATTTACATGAAGCAAAATTATAAAATTTAAAAAATTATAAAATTAAAAAATTACATAAAATTACACAAATTGTTATTTAATTTAATTGGATCCATATCCGAGTAGGCTTCCTTACTTACAAATAATATTTTCATAGTTAGAAAACCTGTTTACAACATTCTAATTATGTATTTTTGTAACAATATTTCCTAGATTGGATAGATTAGCTTTATACTCCTCTTACCCAATACCATAGACATAATAGGAGAAAATAAGACATAAAAGAAGACTAGTGCTCGTGTGTGTTGCTATGAATGTGACCCACCAGAACCCTTTCATGACAAGAGGTGACCCAGACTACTTACTGCAAATGACATGTATTGATTTGGATTGTAAATGTAAAAAAAAAGGTTTACGGCTACCTGCCTGCCTAGAGGGTGCTAACTATTGAACGTGTTGCAATAATTAATAATTGTACGCCACTCTCTTATGCACGCACGTCGGGTCATTATGTGCCAGTGCGCTTTTTTTTGTTGGCAAAGACGCAGCAACCGGGCTGCACGGTGGCCTAGTGGCTAGCATGTTGGCATGAATTAACCTTTTTTTTTTGAAACATGAGAGAGTGAAGCTGCAAATTGGAAAGCAAGATTTCATATTCAATGTGTGCTGCGTTCAAGGGGGTGCATGTAGCATTGCGACGGCCCTCGCTAACCGCTGCTGCTGAGTTGCCGCCGTCTAAGCCACGTCTGCTCATTTGTGGCTAATTGAACAGTAGCCCTGCAGGAAATGGAATTTCCTTCCCTGCGCGGCGTGCAGGAGAACAGCCTCTTCCAGAGCGCCTGCTCCCCGCTGACCTTTACCTCCACCTGTTTTCGCCACGGCCTGCCTCGTGTCACTCACCTCGTAAGGCTGACAACACCACAGCGCCGGGTGTAAATCGCCGCATTCACCGCTCGCTGCCTCCTGGCTAATAATCCCGGGCGGCTGGCGACGCCGGCGCCGCGTGACAAGCGCTATCTCTGTGAGCGAGGTCACGACAGCTGGTTCCCCGGCCCGCTTATTAAGCCAAACACCTTGTTCCCTTTGAAAGATCACTCGCTAGCACAACAAATTGTTTGTCTCTGCCGCTTCAGGGACAGCAGCTCGGGTGGGAAAGTGGAGTGGAGAATCAATGCGGCCGTTGTCGCACAATCATGAGAACGAAAGTGAAACCCGAGCACAAAACCAGGACACGTAACACCAAATAAACGGCAGAAATAGACGCACTGCATCGGCGAGGATGTTGTTACAGCAATTTCCAAAACAACTCGCTCCATTGTAGGCCGTCTGAACCGACCTCGCAGGCGTGAGGGAGCATGAGGTGCTGACACGCACGTGGCGATATCTAGCATTGCACACGGGTCACCGGGGATGAAACAATAGCCACTGCCGCTATACAGAACAGGAAGCAGCAAACCAGTTAACTCTCCCAATGCTAGTCTTATTTTCTCTTACTATGTCTATTACAGCGGGTAATAGCAGTGTAAAGGTGACTATAGGGGTGCTTTTTCATGTCTGGAGGGCTCTAATGATGTTTCAAAAGTGTATTTAGAAAGCCATAAGCATCTGGAACCAAGTAACCACAATGAGCGAGGGATTACTGTTGTTCTAATACAAAGTACTACCAATACCCAAAGCCTCGTAGGCTCCTCAGATGTTACTCATGTTGCGTTTTGCCCAACGTTTGCCTTTGACGCAAATGATGTAAATAAAAAAGATATTATTTTCGACAAACAGAAAATATGTGATGCCTGCCAAATGAATGGCCCAAAGACAAACAATCAAAACCAGGACATTTTCAGAACTTAAAGATAAAATGTTCCGGGAAAAGGGGACTTTTGGTCACCCCGCTAAAAGGTCACCGGAAGCGCAGGAGTGGGCTTGGTTAAGCTCGGCATTAAATGAGTAAACCAAGCAATGGCCAAAAGATTTTGCTTCCAGGTTTGGAAAGTACACACAATTACATACGCATGAAGCATGAAGGTCTTTAGTGTTTCTTCCTGCCGCTGGGTTTGGTGTGGACTAGCTTGTGCTCCCAGTGAAAGGCCCGTTTCATTCATGACGGAACCAATCAAACGTGTAATTTAGAGAACGTTGCTGACAGAAAATCACTTGGGAAAATATTTGGACTTTTCGATGCGGCCCCCAAATACATCAAATGTCAACACAGAGGCATATACATTGTTTTGGAGTAAATGTTATATATATTTCATATAAATATGGTTAATTATATATATATAGACTTGTGTTCATGTTTGTGGGTGTTTGGAACAGACCCATTGGATTTCCACCTCCAGCAGAGACCGCAACCGTTTACTGGATATCTGCCTTGTCTGTGTCCTTCGTGGAAGTGCATTTCTGCAGGAGGCCCGTTTGTGAGGGAAATTTACCGTTGAGAATTAGCCAGGAATCTGGTGTCAGAGTTTACAGCACCACCACAAAGGAAGCTACAATTAGGTCTTCATGATGATGTGTATTTTTTTCCCCTTTCGTTCGTACAAATGGGAACATAATAAAAAGTTGCTAATAAAAGATAATAAAAGAAGTAGATCAGCGTGGCTCCAAAGAGAGAGAAATACGCCTCGCTTTTAGCACAGGCCTCTACGGGCTTTACTCCGGCAGAGTCTGTCAGGGAGGATGCAGTCGTCAGACACGGACACGGGTGGGCCACGGATCTACCGAGATGAAAAAAAAAAAGGCTGTGATGTAAATTAACAGATACTGGATTTTGGACGGCGCAAGCTCAGAAGAAACCGTTTCTTGTTACTGCAAAAAGTATGAAACCCCTTAGCATTTTCTGTGTTTTCAGCGCCCTCGCATGGTCTTGTCAGGTACTGCAACAACTAATGACTGCGCCTGTACGCACGTTATGTTGGAGAAAAATACTTTTAAGGTTGCATCGCTGGAATGCACTGAAAGTTTGTGCAAGATGTTAAAATATGAAAGTATTTTGACTAAAACCAGCCTTTTGTTTACAATCCATACTTTATCCCGGTTCATTGGTTCCAGACATGACCGTGGTGCGTGAATTTACGCAAAGCAGGGTTGCTTATTTATATTATATACTATTAAAGCGCTCTAGATATGAAATAACACCCCTATAGTCACCACACTCATTACCCATTACGGTAGCAATCATTTATAAAAAAAAGTTCACATTTTGACTTTTGGTACTTTCTGTGGTGGTTATTGTTTCATCGATGTAACATTACTGACACCAAGTGACCGCTGTGGAGTACTACAGGGGTGTGAAAAACTATTTGCCCCCTTCCTGACTTTGCATGTTTGTCACACAAAATGTTTCTGATCATGAAACACATTTGAATATTAGTCAAAGATAACACAAGTAAACACAAAATGCAGTTTTGAAATGAATGTTTTTATTATTTAGGGAGGAAAAAAATCCTGTGTGAAAAAGTCATTGCCCCTGCCCCTAATAACTGCTTGGGGGGGGCGCCCTTAGCAGCAAGAACTCCAACCAAACGTTTGCCATAACTTGCAAAAAGTCTTTTACACGCTCTGGAGGAATTTTGGCCCTCTCATCTTTGCAGAATTGTTGTCATTCAGCTTTATTTGAGGCTTTTCTAGCATGAAGCGCCTTCTAAGGTCATGCCACAGCATCTCCATGGGATTCAGGTCAGGACTTTGACTAGGCCACTCCGACGTCTTCATTTGGTTTTTCTTCAGCCATTCAGAGGTGGATTTGCTGGTGTGTTTTGGGTCATTGTCCTGCTGCAGCACCCAAGATGGCTTTAGCTTGAGTTGACCAACAGATGGCCGGACCTTCTCCTTCAGGATTTTTTGCTAGACAGTAGAATTCCTGCTTCCATCTATCCCAGCAAGCCTTCCAGGTCCTGAAGCAGCAGAGCAAGCCCAGACCATCACACTACCACCACCATATTTGACTGTTGCTATGAAATGCTGTGTTACTTTTACGCCAGATGTAACGGGACACGCACCTTCCAAAAAGTTCTACTTTTGTCTCGTCAGTCCACAAGATCTTTTCCTAAAAGTCTTGGAACTCATTGAGATGTTTTTTTAGCAAAATTTAGACGAGCCTTAATGTTCTTTTTGCTTAATAGTGGTTTGCGTCTTGGAACTCTGCCATGCAGGCCGTTTTTGCCCAGTCTCTTTCTCATGGTGGAGTCGTGAACACTGACCTTAACAATGAGGTAAGTGAGGCCTGCAGTTCTTTAGATGTTGCCCTGGGATCTTTTGTGACCTCTCGGATGAGTTGTCTCTGCGCTCTTGGGGTAATTTTGGGCGGCCGGCCACTCCTGGGAAGGTTCACCACTGTTCCATGTATTTGCCATTTGTGGATAATGGCTCTCACTGTGGTTCGCTGGAGTCCCAAAGCTTTAGAAATGGCTTTATAACCTTTACCAGACTGATAGATCTCAATTACTTTTGTTCTCATTTGTTCCTGAGTTTCTTTGGATCCTGGCATGATGTCTAGCCTTTGAGGTGCTTCTGGTCTACTTCTCTGTGCCAGGTAGCTCCTGTTTTAGTGATTTCTTGATTGAAACAGTAATCAGGCCCGGGGGGGGGCTACAGAAAGTGAACTCAGGTGTGATAAACCACAGTTACGTTCTTAACAAGGGGGGGCAATCACTTTTTCACACAGGGTCGTGTAGATTTGGAGTTTTTTTCCTCCCTTAATAACGTAAACCTTAATTTAAAAACTGCATTTTGTGTTCAATTATGTTATCTTTGTCTATTTTTTATGATCAGAAACATTTAAGTGTGATAAACATGCAAAAGAATAAAGAGTCAGGAAGGGGGCAAATAGTTTTTCACACCCCTGTATATACCACAATGTGCCCTTTATTTTGTATTTTGGCTCATTTAGGCGAAAAATACTTCCATTTTGCTCAAACACGCATATTTTTCAGAGTGAAGCCGCAAAACTCACACAAGGAAGTTCCCAAGGTCAACAAGCTCATGTTATTTAGGAGTCTTTCAAGTAAAAATCCCGTACGTCAGGCCTTCAAGCGAGAGATCGCATGCGTAAAACTTCCACCGAGAGCGCGGTAGGCCTCGCTTGACATGATTGAATTATCAAGGATCTGATCGGTCGCGCGGCCGGGTCCAAGCACTCCGGCTGGTGAGAACAATGCTTACAATTGCAGCTCTGCAACCACCGTGACCTTCGGCAAACGGCAGGCGAGAGATAAACATCACACACATTTTCTAAGCGAACGAGGTGCGTTTATGTGCTATTAGGGGCATTTTGGTAACAGGCTGATTAAGTTGAAATTTCCATGCAGAGTCAAGAGCCAGCTTGAGGGTGTGAGAGGGAAATATTCTCGCTCAGGATCGGATAATAACACATTAACGCTCCCTCATAGCCTATTAGAGCTGGTGAATTTAACAACCGTTTCCTTTTGGCCAGGAGAGCGGCAGGCACCTGAGTGAAAGATGATAATATGATGTATGCCGTCAGTGATGTTACATTAATAAATAAAATAAAAACAAGGAACTCTGACGATGTGTGATGTCTATAAAGTATTATGTCTTATTTTCTTGTCTACTATATTGGGTAATAGGAGTGTAAAGGTGACTGTAGGGGTGTTATTCCCTGTCTAGAGGGCTCTAATAGTTTAAATCTGTATTTAAGAAGGACGTAAGCAAGTTTTCTATGCTCTAACTGCGAAGATATTCCATTTATAAATCGCAAATCCTAGTCAACCTTTAAAAAAAAAACAGGAAGGTGTTGCCTGAGCAACGCTGTCCCCTTGTGGCATTTTATCAGGACTGCTGGAATGAACACGGGGGTAGAAAATGTGCATATTTGCTGAGGTCTCACATCACGTCACTCATAATGAGGCTATGGCAGCACAGTAATCCCCCGTTTATCCTGGTTCCTTACACCAATTTACACCGAGTAGGATTCCTTATTTAGAAACATAATATTTACATAGTTAGACCATAGAAACACCCCTCTAAACATAGTTTTCAACATTACTAGAGCCCTCTAGACATGAAATAACACCCCTACATCACCTTTACACTGCTACTACCCAATACAGTAGACCAGTGTTTTGCAAGCACTGTGCCGTGGGAAATCATCCACTTTCACCTACTTGGTGTATAAATACTTTTTGAAAATGAGTCCGCCAATAATGTGCCATTGCCCAGTGTCGGTGCTGTCCAACGATCGGCAGAGTAATCGTGTAATAAGCTAAATAGCAGCAGGTGGCGACACTTTATGTTGACATTATATTGTTTCTACAGAGATTAATGTTTACATTTGTGGCTGGTGGTGTGCCTTGGGATTTTTGGAATGAAAAAAAGTGTGCCTTGGCTCAAAAAACACCGCAGTAGACATAATAAAAGAAAATAAGGCATAGAAACCTGTTTACAAACTTTGCAGTACGGCTTTTGACAATGTTAGCGCCATCTAGACGTGAAGCAACACCACCTTACACTCCTAGTACCCAATATGGTGGCCATAAGAGAACATAAGACATATAGAAAACCTGTTTGTGACCATCTAAATACAGTTTTTAACATTATTAGAGCCCCCCTCTGCTCTCCCGTTACCCAATATCGGAGACATAAAAGAAAAGAAGGCCGGATTACCACTTTGTAATTATAGTTTCAAAAGAACACCCCAATAGTCCTCCTTACACTCCTATTACTAACCAGCTAAACTAAACTAAAACTAACATTTAAACTGTAGCATTACTGACACCCAGTGGCCAGTGCACAATACTACGTGTCATCGTTTGTACTTTTTCAGGCTTGAAATGCTTCACTTGTTGCGATCTGCCGTGGCACGATCGAACTTTAGCGTTCACAGCTTATTTTAGCGGCTTCCTGTCTTATCGTAACAAAAAGTGAGATCAACAATGAGGAGATGTACGTTTGTCATGTCACAGTAGACGCACGCAAACCAGAAAAGTACATCCCGCAGCCAAATCGGGCAGCAAAGTTTGCAGATGTCCTTCCTTTGCTCCCCGTGTGGGATCACACGAGGCAATAAACACCTCCCATACAGCAGCAGATGTTGCCACAAAAGTCCCAATCTCTTTAATTCCACGCTCAATGTCGTCTTCCCCCGTTGGCTCCCGAAGTCAGACGGGGGCCACGCGGAGCTTTTAGTTGTAAATTGCCAAGAACGGTGTCACACTCCCGCTCCCACCCCCTGGCTGAAACCATGCGCCATGTTTTTGGAATCGCTTCCAGCTGCTCCTCAGCCACTAATGGCACCTCGGGCCCGCGGTGCTGTTTTAACACTGGCCAACTTTCAGCCCCCTCCTGCCCGCTAGAAGCTAAGGAGGTTTTCAACTACTGCTAAACAAATGGTTTTTGCCCATAATATGCGCAATTAAAAAAAAAAAGACAACCCGCCGTGTTGCGTTCGTGTACATCCGGGTGTCCAGCAAAGTATGCAGATTCCATCTCAGCTTCGTCATAGAAGTGAAAAAACAATCTGTCTTTTTTCCTCAAATATTTGAACTTTCTTCTTCAATAATCTTAGTAAACGTTCTTTTTTGCAGTTTGACTTCAATCCAATCACATTTTGACTTTTCCCCCAACGTAACCATCCAAAACTTCTCCTAATAGAATGATTTTATTCTTTATTAGTTACAAAAATGACATTTTTTCTCATAATGCCGCAAGCTTATTGTCGTAAAAATTCTCTCATTAGAATACAACTTTTTCTCCTAATATTTTGACTTTACTCTTGCAAAAACTTTTTTTTCTCATTTCTGCTGTTTTAACTCTCCAATTATTTCCACTTTCCTCTTCTCGTAATTTTGACTCGCAGCACGCCAATTTTCTAAAAACTTGACTGTGTTTCGCTTGATTCTCACATTGATTTTTTTCTCTATTATTTCAACTCTGTTACTAAAAATGGAATTATTTTTCCTCAAAATATTACTTGGAAAACTGTGACTATCTTTCCCGTCACGATAAGGATTTTTTTCTCTTAGTTATTAATTTTGACTTTATTCTAAAAATTAATTCCAATTTAATTTCACACTCATTTCAGTTTTTTCCTTGCACATTTTCTTCTCGTAATTATGACTTTATTCCCTTAATCTGCATTGTTTGCTATCTTGTGATATTTGGTCTATTTCTTTCATAAATAAGCACGGAGTAGAGCAAACATTACGGCTTACTAACGTTAACGAGTTTTTGAAGGGCTAAAACAAACGCCTGCACGACGGGCAATTTGTGTCAAAGTTTAAGAACCTCGGCTGCTTTCTGAGGCTATCAGCGGAATCATCTTCCCGAGGGGAGTACTACCTGATAACCTCCGAGCCCTCACGCCCGTCAGTCATGGAAACAGTCCAAAGTGGACAAGGGTGAGGTGCGTGGGTGGGCCTGGCGTGATTGAATGGGCAGCATGAGAAGAATGGATTTGGAGCAGTTTTAGCAATCTCCTGGGAAATAGTTTGTTAGCAAAGTGTGCCAGCTTTGAGTGTGTGTGTGTGTGTGGGGGGGTACATAGGTGTGTGTGCACATGTGCACACAGTCAAGATTGCTTGTGAACCATGCAGGCCCGGTTAGATGCTAATTACGGCCTGAACCGCTTCCCTGCGTCTCTTAAAGAGGGGGCCATGCTACATCTGGTCTTACATCTTAACAGCTTATTGTAGTTGTCCTGGCCGGTCTCCAGCCTGCTGGGGTGACTTGAGCCAGCGTGGTCAAACGGAGCCAGACTGCCATCAGTAGGTCAGCAGGGGAACGGCAACAGAGAAAGACCTGGCAGTGAGTAGGATCAGGGAAACCCTAATGTTTCATCTGTGAGTGATGGCGCGTATTTTTATTATCGATTTTATTATCTCTGGGCTGTCAAGCATACATTGACTTGGAAGAATGTGTACATGTTAGTAGATCTATTTCTAAGTGCGTTTTTCTATTTCTAAGAAAACAGCAAACATTTAAAAAAAAAAAAAAAGTCAAAATACTGAGCAAAAAAAGAGCAACTGCATATTAACAAGAAAATATTAAACAAAAAAGTTATTTAGATTAATTATGAGAAACAAAACTATAAAGTGGAATTTTTGGAAAATTACGTTGTGGGAAAGGTTATAATGTTACAAGAATAAAGTCAAAATATCATGGGAATAAAGACATACTCACAAAAATTTATATTACAAGGAAAAAGTTAATATTTTACAAAAACTACTACAGCGGAAATGGGAGGGAAAAAAGTGCTGTGATTTTAGGAGACTAAAATAATAAATATTCTGAAAACTAAGATGTAATCTAACAAGAAAAAGGTTTAATTGAACAAGAATAACATCTGAAGGAAAATACTATCATTTTAGTAGCAAAACATTGAAATACCGGTACCGAACGGTACCGGACACCCGATCGACATACACAACTGCAGCTCATAACTCCTGGGCTCAAACGATCCTCCAGTCTCAGCCTCCCAGTAGCTTGGATTACAGGCACGCGGCACCGCACCCGGCCATTCCACGCTGGTGTTGCCGGCAATGAGAGGCGACGGGCAGGGGTGGCCATTCTTGTTGCCTGCACGTTGGAGTTTAACCCGGTAAACGAGAGGGTAGTTTCCCTACGCCTTTGGGTGGGGGGACGGGTCCTGACTGTTGTTTGTGCTTATGCGCCAAACACCAGTTCAGAATACCCACCCTTTTTGGAGTCCTTAGAGGAAGTACTAGAGAGTGCTCCCTGCTGTGGTTGTGTCGTCGGACTTGCGACCACATGTTTTGGACACTCGGGTGAAGAGAGGGGCGGAGCTGTCAACTGGTTCCGATGGTGGGGGAGGATGCCGGTCAGACCTGGCAGACCCAAACGCATTGTGAGGGTCTGCTGGGAACGCCTGGCAGAGTCCCCTGTCAGAAGAAGTTTCAACTCCCACCTACGGGAGAGCTTTGACTATGTTCCGAGGGAGGCAGCGGGCATTGAATCCGAGTGGGCGATGTTTCGTGGCTCCATTGTCGATGCGGCCGATCGGAGCTGTGGCCGTAAGGTGGTCGGTGCCTGTCGTGGCGGTAATCCCAGAACCCGATGGTGGACACCAGTGGTGAGGGATGCCGTCAAGCTGAAGAAAGAGTCCTATCAGGCCGTCTTGGCCCATAAGACTCTGGAGGCAGCTGACAGGTACCGGAAGGCCAAGCGGTCTGCGCCTATCTCTGGGGCTGAGGTCACCGAGGTGGTCAAAAGCTCCTTGGTGGCAAGGCCTCGGGGAAGGACGAGATCCGCCCAGAGTTCCTTAAGGCCCTGGATGCTGTGGGCGTGTCTTGGTTGACACGAATCTGCAGCATTGCGTGGACGTCGGGGTCGGTGCCCCTGGACTGGCAGACCGGGGTGGTGGTCCCACTTTTCAAGAAGGGGGACCGGAGGGTCTATTCTAACTATCATGGGATCGCACTCCTCAGCCTTCCCGGTAAGGTCTATTCAGGGGTTCTGGAGAGGAAGATCCGCCGGATAGTCGAATCTCGGATTCAGGAGGAGCAGTGTGGTTTTCGTCCTGGTCGTGGAACTGTGGACCAGCTCTATACTCTCGGCAGGGTCCTTGAGGGTCCATGGGAGTTTTCCCAACCAGTCTACGTGTGTTTTGTGGACTTGGAGAAGGCGTTCGACCGTGTTCCTCGGGGAATACTGTGGGGAGTGCTCTGGGAATATGGGGTATCGGACCACCTAATCCAGGCGGTTCGTTCCCTGTATGACCGGGGTCAGAGTTTGGTTCACATTGCCGGCAATAAGTGAGGAAGGATGGAACACGAGATGGACAGGCGGATTGGTGCGGCGTCTGCAGTGATGCGGACTCTGCACCGGTCTGTCGTGGTGAAAAGAGAGCTGAGCCAAAAGGCAAAGCTCTCGATTTACCGGTGGATCTACGTTCCTACCCTCACCTATGCTCATGAGCTTTGGGTAGTGACCGAAAGGAAAGGAAAGATCGCGGGTACAAGCGGCCGAAATGAGTTTTCTTTGCAGGGTGGCTGGACTCGCCCTTAGAGAGAGGGTGAGAAGCACTTTCATCCGGGGGAGACTCGGAGTAGAACCGCCGCTCCTCCGCATTGAGAGGAGCCAGATAAGGTGGCTCGGGCATCTGGTTAGGATGCCTCCCGAACGCCTCCCTTGGGAGGTGTTCAGGGCGTGTCCAACCAGTAGGAGTCCTCCAGGAAGACCCAGGACACGTTGGAGAGACTATGTCTCTCAGCTGGCCTGGGAACGCCTCGGCATCCGCCGGGAAGAGCTGGAAGAAGTGGCCTGGGAGAGGGACCTCTGGGCTTCCCTGCTTAGGCTGCTGCCCCCGTGACCCGACCTCGGATAAGCGGAAGAAAATGGATGGATGGATGGAGCATTGAAATATTAAATAAGCAAGCTTTTTTTTTTTTAAGTTTTTACAAAATTGTAATATGATTATGATTCAAACAATCAAGGTGTAATTTGTTTGTAATTTTACAATAATAAAGTCAAAATATTATTGGAATAAAGTCATAATCATAAGAAGAATATCTACAACAAGAAAGTTAAAATGAATGAAAAAAGTTCACTAAAAACAGAAACGGGAACTGTAATTGTTCCAGACTAACGGCAAAACAGAGGCAAAGATCACGTGTGACGCCATGTAGGCTGTGTGGGTATGAGGTGAGATCTATGGCCGTGCATGTTGTGTTAGAAACAATGGCCGGTCCGGTAAAACACTGCCTGAGAAGCAGACATAGTGCTTTGTCATGCTGTCATTTGTGAAACGTGACGATCTTCTCTGTCCTTGAAGCTCAAAGAGCCAGCCGCCGCAGGATGAAGCTTGTTACCGTTACAGTGAGCACAGACACTAAACATCAGACTTGGACCCAGCAAGAGAGCCGCCATCTTTCTGTGCTGGATGGTACTGGGGACAATCAGCGGGGAAATTAAGAGTTCAGGGTAACTTCACCGGCTGCCCGTGGCTTTCCGGCCATGCATCTTGGCTTCTCAGAATTCAGCTGACATATCATTTCCTCATAAAGGAGCGCTCGGGCCCTGACGAGCTGCAGCGTTGACAGATTCACCGAAAACTGAAAGAAGGGATATGCGGTTTCCTCCCTCTTGAGATTTACCCCGCCGTCACCACCATCCGGATACCCACATACACCCAGACTATCCCCACGGCTGCCCCACATTCACACCTGTTGGCACCGGCAACACCGGCCGGTTCTGATGGACAACTTCCCATCGGCCGTCATCGCCTCTCAATCGCGGGAGCGCCGTCCAAGCAAACAGTGCATCGGCCTCGGTGTCGACAACCTTTCCAAACCCCTGCCCGTCGTTACTCTTTTTGTGTTTGTTAATAGAAGCTCACTTACGGGAATACGGCGTGCCAGTTGGGAAAGATGAACACATGTGTGCCTCTTAAAAGGATTCTTTTTCCATTGATGGCTTTGAGGGTGCTTGGTAGCGCAATCGGGAAAAATATCCGACTCGGAACACAGTTGGTGTTCTGTCGGAGGCCTTGAGGACGACCCAGGACACGTTGGAGAGACTATGTCTCTCCACTGGCCAGGTAACACCTGGAGGAGCTGGATGAGCAGCCGGGGGGAGGAAGGTCTGGGCTTCTCGTGTTGGGCTGCTGCCCCTGCAAGTCGACCTTGGCTAAGCGACAGAAGATGAATGGATGGAGTAAAAGCAGAAGGATCAATAAGGTCTGGACCTCGGATAAACCCCATGAACTTGGGACGAGTAGGAAGTTTCACCAGGTTGGCGTTTTTGTAACAGGTGGATCTACACATTTGCTTATGCCAAGGGTGACCAACGTGCGACCCAAGGGCCATTTGCGGCCCACAGCTGTTTTTTTATTGGTTCACGCCACACTCTCAAAAATATAATTTAACAAGAAAAAAAACAACAAAAATGGAAAAAACAGCAGTAATTTTACAAAAAAAGTCTCACGATATAGCAGCATGTTGAAGTATTAAACACGAGAGAATTTTTGGAAAACTAGGTTGTGGGAAAATGGTACAAGAATTTAGTCAAAATAATCCTAACTACCAGAAGAAATTTACAACAATATTTGCAAAGTAAAAAAAAGTAAAATGCTGTATTAAAAAAGTAATCTTGTTTTTAGAATAAAGTCAAAATATCACAAAAAAGGTGAAATTTTACGAGAATAAACTTGTAAAATTGTGAGGAACAATAATGTCATTTTAGTAGCACAGAGTTGAATTAGTAAAGAAAAGTCCACAAAACTACATACCTTTTGGGGAAAATTTGGTTGGGGAAAAAAGTTATATTATGGAAATAAAGTCATAATATTGTGAGCAGAACATTTACAAAAATTATTTAAAGAGAAAGTTGACTTTTTTGGAAAAAACTAAACCTGCAAAAACGGGGGGGGAAGAGCAAACTTGATACTTGTTTACTTACATTGCAAAGCTGAGATGCAGTTTTTTTTTTGAAATACATACATACTGTCATTTGCAAAATTTGGGCACCCTTGACAATTTCCATGATTTTCATGAATAAATGATTGGGTGTTTGGGGGTACTGTTACTTTAACAATGCAAGTGTGTAATATGCATCCAAACAAAACTAGACCGGTGCAGACATTTGGGCACCCCTGTCATGTCTACCTCGCACTGGTTACTTGAAACACAAACGGCTCTGTGGAGCTCATCAAACCTCGTTTGTTCTCTTTGAATCTCCCGTGAAGATGGGCAACATGGGGTCCTCAAAATGGCTCTCAAACGACCTGATAAGAAAGATTGTTCACCATCACGGGTTACGGGAAGGTGGCAAAAAGCTATCTCGGAGATTTCAGCTATCACTTTCCACTGTGAGGAACACAACGAGGAAATGGGAGACCGCTGAGTTACTGCTACGGCCAGGAAAAGTATCAAAGACAACGCACGGACCACGTCTGCAGAACTACAACATCAGCTTCCTGTGTATGGCGGCACTGTGCACTGTTCCGCAACAGGGGGCCGTAGGAGGCATGTAGTAGGGGTCTGCAACCCGTGGCCCTCTTATCCTTCGGCTGCGTCCCATCTGACGCCGTCATGAGCCCCTCAAAGTTCTGCATTGGGAGTGTTTTCTGTTTTAGCAACGATTTCGCCATTCGTCAGTATCTGATAGTGTGACCTTCAATTTGGTGACCAAATAGGATTTCAGTTGGTGGAAACGGGCCAAGGTGGCTCTTTGATGCTAAATAATAATAATAATAATGAATTACACGTGTTATGCGCTTTATCAAAGCGCTTACATGGAGGTCATCATCATTCATTCCCTCCACACTTGGTGATGGTGATCCACCATGTAGCCACAGCTGCCCCGGGGCAGACCGACGGAGAGCGAGGCTGCCCGTGTGCGCCATCAAACCCTCCGACCACCACACACACGCCGCTTTCATACTAGGAAATGTGGGTGAAGTGCCTTGCCTAAGGGCACAAGGAAAGTTTATTTCCTCCCACTGCGGCACCTGGTGTTCCTCTGAGGTCTCCCATCCGAGTACTGACCAGGCCCTGCCCTGCTTAGCTTCTGAGATCTGACGGGATCAGGCAAAGGTTGCCCCCACCTGATGCAGAAGCTACTAAATATTAATCATCATTTTTCTGTCGGGGTGCCACATTTTTGCACCTGTCTAAACTTCATTTGATGCATATTTGACATCTTGTGTTCCAAGAAAGCTCATTTTTCTCCTGAAAGACGACTGAGTACTTCGATATGTTCAAATGAAATATTAACAAACGCAAAGTCATTTATAAAATAAACTTTTTCATAAGACTGTAACTCTTTGGCAGTTGCAAAATATGCACGCCGTGAAGCTGCAGCCTCTCACTTCCTACCACGTGGCCCTTTGTGGAGAACCTTTGGCCCTATGCTAACACATGGTGCTCTGGAGCTCTCCTGCCTATCAGACATAAGCCAAAGATCAGCACAAGAAGAAAAAATGACGCTGCCCTCATCTCACCCTCTCACCTCAGGACAGCTGATTGCCTGACAGCTCTTGCTCTGCAGCGATGGAGAAAGCGCGTCGAAGGCCTCCCTGACATGAAGTCATCGTCTGTTTATCCCGTGGAAGACACCGAGACGGTGGGGGCGGCCATCAAAGTCAAAGGCATCTCATGATGACGCAAAGCAGAACCACGCCACGGCTGATCTACAAGTTCAAGACCAACATTAAGCACCTATTGGACTTTTTCTTCATGCCCCCTTCCCTTCCCAGCTGCCTACTGACAGATTTACTCGTGTTCTTCTGTTAAGGACTAACACGGACGACCATTTTTTTGGGCGGTGTGACACAGTCGGCCTGACTCGCAGGGTCACCGGGGCCGAGTCTCCATGGGTATGATCCAAACTTATGAACTATGCGACTTATAATCCGGAAAATATGGTAGTTTTGTATCAGTCTATCTGTCAGCAAACATGCATTGGTCTTCTGTTTACCTTTCCTCATGATTTCCACACAAAGATGCTTGGAGGAGGTAACACTTACCATCTGGCTTTGCAGGTTATGACGATCCTACTCCTGCAACAGATGGAAGAGAAGCTCCACCGCATCCAAATAACGCTTATTTCAATTTGTGGATGTTTTCCTCTCTCCTCTGACCTCGGGCGGCTCTGCGAGGGGACGGCTTTGCGTTATCTGCGGCGGCTGGAGGTCATCCCGCCTTATCGCCCCCGCGCCTCCTTCGCTCTCCCCCCCCCGGCCCGGACACGATTAACGGCTTGCTTCCAGGGAGTCCCGTCACGAGTGATAAAAGTCCATTCAGCTGGCGGGACGCAATCGCCACCCCCGATAGCCTTTTCCATCTGCTTCCAATCCCAATAAGGATGCTCGGATCTGTGAGGGGTGAGCAGTAAAGAAATATAAGAGGAGTCACCTGCAAAAGCCTTTTTTCATCTGTTTTATTAGATTTCTCCGCCGTGGTGGAGGCGCTGCTGGAATGAATGCTGTGCTAATACATTATTTATGGGAGCATCTGCTTGTTTACATTTGTGTTCTTAATGAAGCGTTGTCATTTGTACTGGTGCTATGGTTATCATCACAAGTAAAGATGGTAAAGAGTAAAATCTGAATTTCTGGAGCATATTTTGTTAGTTGTCTCCCCAGCCTCATTTGTTACCAGCTCACTGCTGAATTGAATATGCATTCATTTTTTAAAAAGCAGCTTTGAAACAATACATATTTCTACATCTCCCTGTAAGTCGTTAAAGTTAAAAAATGTATATAATATATAATGTATCTATTACTAAATACATTCCATTTCAAAAATCAAACTGTGGTCAATAACAATAAAACATTACATCCAAAAATGTGACTAAAAAGTACGAATACCGGTACTAAGAGGCGGCTTCTGAGGTGACGCAAAAACAATTTCAATATTGTTTGCCAGCCAAAGACAAAGGCGGCCGAGGTCCTGCAGATTTACCGCACAATGTTCCGGCAACATCCATTTTAGTCAGCAGGCCCATTAATAACCGTTAATTACATGCGACTCTCCTGTTATCACCAGCTAAATGTCATGTAATTCTAGATACGCTGCAATTAGCCTTTAGCTGATTGTGCCAGCTTGATGTTTACACTTTGGAAAGCCATCACAAGCTAGCGTAAACAGGCTATTTCTCAAAGACAGAAACCTTTCTTCAGCGTATTTGGAAACAGTTCAGACGTGTCATACATTCCACCAATCTGGACTCAAAAATGAACGCCGCCTGGAAATACCGCTGCAAACAAAAACATTCAACATTATTAGAGACCTCTATACATGAAATAACACCCCTATAGTCACTTTTACACTACCCAATGTAATAATAAAAAATAAGACATATAAAACATACAATGGGTAAGAAAGGCATTCGGACCCTCTTACATTTTTCAGTCTTTGTTTCATTGCAGCCATTAGTTCATTCTTTTTCTCACGAACGACTCAGCACCCCGTCTTGACAGAAAAAAAACAAATGTAGAAATGTGTGCAATTATTAAAAATGTACAACTGAAATATCACATGGCTATAAGTATTCAAACCCTTGGCTTTGACTCCCACGTGTAGTCCATTTCTTCTGATCCTCTTTGAGAAGGCTCTACTCCTTCATTGGAGTCCCGCTTGGATTCATTATTCTGATTGGCCTTGATTAGGAGAGGCACACAGCTGTCTATGTAAGAACTTACAGTGCATGAGGTGGAAGGAACTGCTCGAAGAGCTCATAGAGAGAATTGTGGCAAGGCACAGATCTGATTTGGTAAAAAGACTTTCTGCAGCATTCGAGGTTCCTAAGAGCACAGACTTGACCGTCCAGTCCAACTGAGCAATCGTGGGAGAAGAGCCTTGTTGAGCGAGGTAATGTAGGCCCTGAGAAGATCCAGCGGGGAGATGGGAGAAAGTACCAGAAAGTCAACCATCACTGCAGCCCTCCAGCAATCTGAGGGGCCCCATGGAAGCCTCTCCTCCGTGCACGGCATATGAAAGCCACGAACACATGCCTACTAGAACACAAGCACACTTGGTTTGGGGCAAATTGATGCTGTCCTGTTTTTACGGCAGCCAAATTATTTGATTTTCCCATTTTTTGGAGGTGAAAAAGGGAAAAAATGGCCGCATTCAATCATTTAAACCAAGTGTGTCATGTTGCTGGCTTCGCATTTCACTGCGGTGATGCAGTGCACTCACCACAAGGACAAATATACAGCTGGGGGTTGCTCAGTTGCATCGGAGCTCCTAATGGCGACGCTGCTTATTTGGCCCCGCTGCCGAAGAGGATACAAATTGTCCCGGGTTCACACAAGCCAAGGCCGGGGCTCGAGGTCGCTCCGCTCTGTCAGCCTGCCACTGTACTCCACTCCAGAATCCATATCTGTGGAATTAAAAGCGAGGATAAATATTATTAAGTGCAACCGGAGAGGGTGTTGTGTATTTGTGCTGGGGCCGGGAAGAGAGGTGCCGTGAAACCCAACACCACTACGGTGCGGCGGCCACAGGAGAGCTTAGTTGGAGGCAGATGAAGCGTCTCCCTCGGCGAGCGGCGGCAGGCATCGGGGAATCGAGAGGTGAAAAGTCAAGGTGGCGAGTGACGTCGTCTCTGCCGGCGGTGACTGCATCTTGGGGGAAGCACTGAATGAAGAATGAACAAACTTACCAGCATGTGCTCGAAAAAAGGCTCAAATACTTTGTTTTGTTATTCTACACCGATGACCAGCTCAAATAATTCCGTGTAATCAGAGAAAATATGGGAATGGTTTTATTATTAGCATTATTTTGTTGATGTCGTTAACCTGTCTTATATTGTTCTATGTAAGCTTGAAAGGTTCTCAAGTTAGAGTATCGGCGATCCTGGCTCTGCATTTACTTATGCCTGTGGCGGCTTGGGGTCGATTCGATATGCACTGCTTGGTTTGGTCTGTAGGGGGTGCCGTCCTGACGACACTGACAGATAAGTGACAGCTTGAGTGCAATCAGTAGTCATTTCATGAAGATGAAGGAACATTTCAGTTTCTTAAATGGGCATGCGTGACTCATGGACGCGTGGGGCTCCGCTATGCCCAGTGCACTGCTGGTTTGTGACTGCTTAGAGGCGGAACGGACGTCACTGTAGCGCCCGCTGCTTCTCAGCGAGAACAAAAACTGCAGCTCAATACATGCTTTCACTTTTAAGGCCCCAGAATACCAGAAAAACCTCAGACGGAAAAAAGAAGCTAGATTTGTCGCTAGAGTCGCTTTTGAGGGAATATGAGAATATATATGAAGTATAACGACCACTACTAAATAAAAACGCTTGGTGAGTACTCTAAAGGTGCCGAGTCCTTTCCTCAGTTCCCATTTGATCTGCCACTGCGCCAAATAAAGGAGACACACGTAGTCAAGTATTTGCTGATTGTATTTACGAGCTGACAAAATCAACGTTACAAACGTGGCAAATGATGATTACAAATTGTGTCTTAAGGCACATCAGGATGAAGCTGAAACAACGGCGAGGCAACTTGTGCGGGAAGGAATCACAGAGTACACATAACTGGTGCAATTGACTATTGTGGAGTACAGCGGAAGAGAATAGAGATTAATAGAACAGGAAAAGAACCGGAAATCTTCTGTGGCACGTCATCTTCCACTTGTTTGGCCGGTGATGAACGTCAACATGATAAAACCTTAAAAAGAAGGCCACTCCCTCTCATCCGATTTGTCTCCGACCCCGCTCTTGCTTGATGGCGTTGATGAACTTCCAAGTTTCCACAGCGTGATCAAGGCAGATCTCGTCCGGGAAGTGCTTGTCCAGGTCAGGGGGAAAGTCCAGGTCCTTGCGCATCATGTAAGCCTCCAGTGAGTCCTTCAGACTTTTAAGAAACACAAAGAAGGCATTTAACTCAAAAGTAGGGACATACCTTAAGAAAAAATAAATAAATAAATATTGGACTATTTCCC
>QODF01000203.1:268697-401159 GCA_024372805.1 Oostethus manadensis
CCCCCCCCCCCCCCCCCCTCAGTCGTCTAATAAACATCAAATGACTTTTACCCCCAACGTGCCAGAGCTTTTCTTCCTGCCACTCACACAAAGCAGTGACCTGAAGAAATGCAGCAGCGCCAAAGAGACCCGCCGGGACGGTGGTTAGCAAGTCGGCAAAGTCTTAAAACCGACGGTTGTTTCCTATTTAGGGTTTGTCTTTTATTTTGGTCGATGCGGTCTGTTAATGCGAAGACCGATACAAATGTAAGCACAATCATAGAAGAAAATGCTGGGAAACTTGTAGTATTTAAAATGAATATTAAAATTATATTAAAGTTTTCAAGTAAAAAGTCCATACATTTGGATTGGTAAAAATCGCCGTATCAGTCTTATTTTGCACAAACAGTGAATAATGTTAATAACACAACATTAGTTTGGGGGAAGAGTTGCTCCCAGTAACGGTATCGGTTGATACAGGCATCGGGAATGGCCAATATCGAGCATCCGGAGTGATTCCCGACATTAGAAAATTCCTCGTTGCTTTAAACAGTACTAAAGTAGTACGCCTGATATTGTTCTACTGCAGTCCTGTGGGTGGCGCTGATGCAGAATGCAAAGACCAGTGAATGCTGTCTCCAACGATTTCATCTAAAGGCAAATAATCATTTGAAAAATATCATAAATTCAAAATTCCTTCAATTCAAGGCTATAATCACGCCCCCCCTGAAGATGTCCCAGAAATGGGTTGGTTATTTCGAGCAAGGAACAAAAACGAACATAAGCGTGGACAAAGTGTAGCCTCCGGCCGTGCGCGGTGCGTGTGCTTGGTGGGGGGAATAAAACGGCTTACGTCCAAAGTGGCTTGTAGGTATCCGGTGCTTTGGGATTCTTCAGCTCCAGGATTAGGAACTCGTGCATCTCCAGTAGGAAAGTGTCAGTGCTGCTCTCGTAACAGAAAGCAGCCAGCAGGTGGCGCTCTGTCTCACCCAGGGCCTTCCGGTACTCTTCACAGACTCCTCCGAAAGGGTCCTGGGGGAAAGGAGTTGAAAGAGCTCCTAAAGTGACCCTGGT
Source organism: Oostethus manadensis (assembly GCA_024372805.1). Taxonomy (NCBI): domain Eukaryota; kingdom Metazoa; phylum Chordata; class Actinopteri; order Syngnathiformes; family Syngnathidae; genus Oostethus; species Oostethus manadensis. Next base: position 269,751 of record QODF01000203.1, read on the forward strand.
ATCAGAAAGTTTGCAAAGCGTGAGCATTTTTCTCATCCCTACAATATCACATGATCAAGCCTTTTCAAAGATTCCACACTACTAAATAAGTCAGTGAAGCATGTATGATTGGTTCGGGCATCAGCTTCCATTGATATAAACTGGACTCTTTTGGTGCGTGGCTTGCTTGTGCAAAGCATTACCTTCCTGAGCATCAGCATAGTTTCGGATTTGAGAGAGGCCAGCAGCTGCCACAGTGCAACACAATGCTTTAAGGAGCACTGCCTCAGCACCTGGGACACGCAAAAGACGACAGTATTTCATAAGAGTGGTGCAAATGTGCCCAGAAAGGAGGCGGGTGAAAAGGCAATACAAAGTAGCAACACTTCTCAACAGGCGACCTTGAGGATATGCTCCGAAATCTGGTTTCCCATCTGCAGCACCTCCTCCAGGTAGGCGGACAGCTGCATGTGAGGGTCTCCCCCAGCCATGCCGAGGAAACCCAGGGACAATTCCAGAGTGGAGAGGGCCTCACACGCCTCGCTGTAGTTGAGCAGATCCCTGGCCAGATCCAACGCGGTCAGAGCCGGAAGGGTCTCCTGTTGGCACACCGTTGGTAAGCAACAACATTTGTGCGACCCTTAAACGTACTTCAAAATACTCACTTGTGGGACTTTTTCTTTGACGACTTTCAGGATGGTCTGATAGTTGCGTTCGTGTTTGTTCACGAGTGTCGGGATGCCCTGCCGGGAAGGGAAGACACAGCACACGTCAGTGGACCCGCACACGGTTTTGCTTCGACGTGTGCACTCACGTCCAGATAAATCAGCGGTTTGCCCAAGAGAAAGCGGGAGACAATCCGCATCTGGATCTTGGGCAAATCATATTCGTGAACGGTGTCCTGTCCCCTCTCGATGCTGTACTGGGTGTTGGAAAGAACCATGGGCATCACATCCCTCTCCAGCTCATACTGGATCACATGCAGGTCATTCAAATCTGCAGGGCTAACTTTGTAGCTGGAGGGGAGGGGGGGGGGAGACGGAGCGGTCAGGAACCGCATTTTACCACAAACTCCGGTTGTGGTAAAATGCAATACTGAGCATCCACCTATGTACACACAACTGGAGCAGGGCTGAGTGTGTCTCCCTCATAACGTGAGCAAAGAGCGCCCTCACCTGGTCTCCTCTCCCACGTGCTTATCCAAACAGTAGACCATGTCATTGTGCAGACCGATGAGGTAGCTAACAAGGGCTGTGGAGCACAGGCCGAGGCCTTGTCGCTGGGGAAACAGCACCTTTAGGTCACTGTTGGTGTCAAGGTCCCTCTGACAGTACTCCTCGGGCAGCTTGATCTCACCTGGAAGACAAGATTCACGTGGCAGTCAGACTGGAAAGTGTGGTACTTCCAACGTTATGCAGAGTGTTTGGATGTACTTTTGGTTGCCAAAGAGGATCTGAGCTGATTCCAGGTAGACAAGAAGGTGTTGATGTGTTTCTCATACCAGGCTCTTAACGAGGCTACACAAGAGGGTAGAAAAAGTGTCATCTGCGGTGAATTGCACACAGGGGGTCATTAATAAGGTTTTGGATTTAACTGACGGTAAGATCCTGGTTGCTTCTAGCACAGTTCACTTCAACTTTATATGTAGATGTAAAAGCAAAAAGAGGAATATCATACACGACTATCTTTTGTCTTATCATAAAGTCCGGCGAGGAGCTTTGCGAAACCAACGCTACCTGCTTGCAGGCCGTGCAGAAATCCCATGATGGTGCCACTCGTAACTTCACTCAGGTTTTGAAACTTCTTAACCAGTTCTTTCTGCAGCGTGAGGATGTCGGGGAGGTGCCTCACCAGCCGCAGCTCTGCTTCCTGATCCAAATCGCAGAATGACGAAATGCTGAACTTGTCAATTTTAATCATAAAAGTACCCTTTTCAAAAAGGTGCTTGTAACACGTGTTCAATAGCTTCAAAACATGTATTTGAGGTTTTGCATCCACGGGTGGATTTAAACCTTCATCCATCTGCAGCAGATGCAGAGCAGAATCTTTGGACCTGAACTGTAATCTCATCAGTTACTGACCCTGTTCAGAAACCTCCACAAGACAGGCAGGCGGTCTTTGCCGTCACTCAGCTCCACCACGTGGGTAAGGTGCAGCAGAGACACTTGCTCCCGGCAGCTCCACAAGGCCGACGAATGCATGGGAGAATCTACTGGAAGTGACGCCAAGAAGAAGCCTGGATTGTCACACAGTATCCTCGTGATGGGATTGGAGTTGTGGGAGTCCGTCTGGATCAACACTTTCATTTTCGACAGCCATCTGTCCAAGTGCTGCACAATAAAGCACAGATGAAGCCTCACAGAGGTTGTAGTTTGTGATCATCATAAGGCACGGTACCATCAGCTTAGCCATGATGAAGCTGCTCATTTGGAGCTCCCATCCATTTCTCATCTCTTTGGTGGAAAGCATCTGGTAATGCGTCACTGAAAGCGGTACAAAGTCAATGCATTTGTTGCAGACACAGACCGGCAGGCATTAGAAAATGAAACGGTACACACATGACCCGGATGGAGGGGCATCCGGGTCTTTTATCAGAGGAAGAACGTCATTTTCCGTGATTTAGTGATCAGCAGTAGAACACGGGTGAGCTTCAGGAAATAATCAGCAAAAAAAACAAGCTTTTTATGAAAAGATGAACTTCATGCATAACTTAACATAACACAAAAATGTTTGCTTACATTCAAAATCTTATTTTATTCACAAACGTAACGCCGCAAAATATTCTACTGGCTTCAAACGCCTTCAACGTGTGAGGCGAGTTGTGTCATCGCCGTGATGGGGTTTACTGTAAAGTGAAGCGCGTTTACTTGGCTCCACTCGGATCTTAGTAATAGCGAAACACGTATTTGAATTCCACATGCCAGAACGGTACTTGTGCTCTGCTTTTATCCGACTTCTGGTCATAAATAAGCTCGTTTGCCCCTCGCCTCTTTCAGGCAGGGCTGGCAGCAACCGAATGTGCCGTCACGTGAAACCCAGCAAGGATTTTTTTTCCTCTTCGTGATGCATTTGTGCAAATTCATCTCCGGAGCGATTTTATTCACGGTCAAAAAAAAAGGTAGGTGGCGAGACAGAAAGAGGTTTGCCTTACAGTTTTGCTGCTGCTGAGGTTCCAGAAGGCTGCTGAGCAGCAGGTGAACAGTACCCACTGCATCGTCTGGCCCTTTAAGCAGACATTTGACGAGATGCTCGATATCCTTCTGCAGGTGAGCGAGAAGAAAGGGCCCTGGCTGTGTGACCCGGGGCTTGATGATAGAAGCGATAGCCTGTGAAAACAAAATACAAAACACAGATATCATCAAGGATCTCGTCTTCCCGACGTTCCAAAGTACTGAACAAATGAGAGACTTTGGGACGCCACCTGGGGGTTTCTGTATGCACCGACCAGCATGGCCATGTGAGTAAGCATGCGGATGATTGTGAAGGAGACAGGAGAAAGATGCTTGGTGTCCAGCATGTCCGCATTGTCCCTTCGACTGGGGTGACCCAGGATGTGGCCTGGCTGAGTGCGGTCCCCTCTGAAAGACCCAGATATCATGTGTCTTCATCTGTCTTCACCCACCAGGATTTTGCAGCTTTATCCACAAAACGCCCCGCTTTGATTAGCCACGATATAAAGGACTCCACATTAGTGCGTTGCTTTGGCCTTTGCTACTTTGTGCTCGGTGATGTTACGGAGGAAAATGTAATGATAACCGTAGAACCAGATTCGCCGCTTACTGCAACAAGGGAAAAGGTCTCAGTACAATATGAGCAATTAAACAGCAAATGTAAACATGCTTACCACACAGTAGTCTCTCGCCACTTGCTCGCAGTTTTAAAAAAAATATATTAATAAATAATGCAGTTTTGTGGTTTGGGTAATAATTATTATTAGTCAAAACATAGTCATGTTGCAATATGCACGTGAGCTAATTTTACTGGTGTGCTTTTCTTAAATGAAACATTGAAGCATAAAAATTGTTAAATGAAGTTAATAAATTAAGTATTATTCAAATAGAAGGCATTCAGAAGATGCATTCAAAAACATTACGTAATAGTTCTACACTTACAGTATATATACAGTATACCTACATACATAGATATTTATTTTGAAACAGGGCGGTTCAGGTCATAATGTTTGTTTTGATTGAAACAATTTACAACTGGATTGTTTTAACTATAAAAATAAATCAAGCACTTCAAATAAGTCCTTTGCTCTGCTGTTGCTCAGGCCCTATTGGAACTGCAATCCATCCATCCGTCCATTTTCTATGCCGCTTATCCTTGTTGGAACTGCTATAGTTATTATTATTATTGCATAAAATGTTTTTAAAAGAGAACAACTTGGAACCAACCGGCATCACTTTAAAGGAATTAAATAGGAAATAAGTAATAGGAATTGTATGTCCTTCCATTGGTCTTTTTAGTCAAGAGACTAAAAATGCTCACAAAATCCTGGAGGGACTGCATGACTGACGACAACCAGGTCACTCACTGCGCTTGAACGAGTGTAAAATTCTCCACCGGCTTGTGGTTGGTCCCACCAATAAGCACACCACAGTCAAGGCAATGTTGTGTTTCCATGGGCTGGCCGCACTGGTCCCCAAAGAAGACAGGAAATGCATTTTAAATGTGAAAACAAACTCAGTTATCCAGATACTGCCCATAGAATAACACAACATACCTCTCCAACTGTGCAGGGGTGACCATTTGCACAGTCTAAAACACCAACATAAAAAATAATGTCACTTGATGTCCCTTCGACTGTCACATTATTCCCAATCGCGAGGTTTTGTGCTACTTACAGTACCACCTCATTCCGTGCAGAGCTTGCATTGCGTCTGCTAACTTGTCTTGTGGCATGGTAGGCAAGAAGGCAGCCTAAAGGGAAAAGATGGGGACAAGCCAACCGGCAACATCAAAAATAGCTGGAAAAAATTATCTTTGCTTTCCAAATATGTGCCAAATATTTTTTAAAGGTTTCCTGTATCATTCATAAAGGCTTTACGATGGTAAAGCAATTTTTTTTTTTAGCAAATCCACAACAAGGATATCAAACAGATGTTGTTTGACATTCGAGGTTTCGGTATACATTACTTCCAATTAGATTTTTTAATAACGACGTCAACCAAAGACCCAGAATCGTGGTGGACTGTGGACTTCCCACGCGACCTGCATGCTGTGAGGTGTCGCCGCCAGCTGCTGCAAAGGCGCTATGAAGGTCTGGTCCGTGCAGAGCAAGACGGCAGCCAGGTGAACAGTCACTGACACAGACACGTAATCGTCCCCTGAAATCCCGGGAGTGACCGCCAGCGCCCCGAGTTGGTTGGTCACCAGAGCCTCAGCAAAGGCCTTGATCTGTGGGTTGGCAAGAACCTTGGAAGTCTCGATGAAACGCAGTAGGGGTTGGAAACGCTGCAAGGTGAAAAGAGTGACTTGATGTAGATTACGACTCGCTTGAAAACCGTTCGCTCGGTACTTCCGGACTGTACCTCTGGCTTTGGGTGCAAACTCGCGTTGGTGTTTCTGTAGAGGGTGGTAACTTCTCTAAACAGTGCTAAAAGGAGGTACACGCGCACCCTCTGTGCTGGAATTGTGCAGCCCTGCGAGGTGAACACATAAACACAAAGCTGAAATAAACAAAACACCCCGACCCCCCCGCTCCACCCTCGGAACAAGAAAAGTGGAACAATGTTACCTGACAAATGTCATCGAGGCTGTCCATTCGGGCCTCTGCGATTGCCTTTGCACATGCATCTCGGATTGTCTTGTAGTGCTCCCCACACACAAGATACTGATCAACCGAGGTGGCTTCTTCACTCTGGGTGTAAAAGAATACACGTTCTGTCACATTTTTGGTGGTGCTCCAGGGATGGGCATAATAACTGATTGTCTATCACAGGAGTCGGCAACCTTTACCATCTAAAGAGCCTGTCACGCCTCAACAAAGGCAGGCAGGCAAACACCGGTTCCCCTTCCCTTCCTTGCACTCATCCAATCACCCGTCAGAACTCAGCCAGGGCGCATTCCAGGTCTTACAGAAAGTCGGATATTTTTGCAAAAAAAAAAAAATTCCAGCCACAATAAAAAGGCTGAAGACCCGCAGGTTGCCGACCCCTGGTCTGTGGGATTAGTAAATTGTATTTTGAAGTAACATTGAGTGCAATGCGGGCCACAACCAGTGGAGGTGCTGTTGAGCCGGTTTCTACTTGGCAGTCTTAAGGACCAACATGAGGTCAGCTAAGGCAGTGGTATTTAAACTGGGGGGCCCGGAATTATGACATGGGGGGCGCGGGGCTCTCTCAAACACGTTACATTATTACCGTATTTTCCGGGCATGGCGGGGAGGGGGGTGGAAAATCATTTTATCTCCTAAAAGTGGGCGCTGCAAAAAAAGTTTGGGAACCACTAAGCCGAGGGAAGTTTATCGACAGAAATCCAACCTGCCGCCAGGACACTCAGAGAGCAATTAACCAATTACACTGAAAATACCAATTCTTTCATTTATTCTTCGTTTTTGAAGGGTCATCCCTGATTAATACGGCAGTAAATCATGTATCCAACCTGTTGCAGAACTTCCTCAGGAAAAATCCAGTGCGTGTTCTCCGCTTTGAGGAGTTTCATGGCAAACTCCACTCCGTGTCGGCTGCAAATCTTCCGAATCAAGTAGACACGGTACCAGTTGTTCCCGCTGCGGGTACACAACCGTACCACGCCCTCGAGGAAGTCATCATTCTTACTCTGACGCCCGCCCTGGGATTCTGAGAGGAGTAGTGTTAATCAGGCAATATGCAAAAATGTATTTCCTCATCTAGAACTACCCACCTGTGGCAATGATGGCAGCTGCCGCGTCCAGGTCCATTCGCACTCTCGCCACCTGCTGTAGATTCTCCACTGTAGCCCCTTCAGCCCTCAGATTGTGTGACGAGAGGAACTCCCTCAGGAAGTCGCTTTCATGGTGGAGACACGCTCGCCTGTCCGTATCCGATCGGAACTCAAACCTCTCAAACATGGAATCCTTCGGGCAAGAGCAGAGCAGTGAGAAGTGACTTACTTACTAGAATATCTTCAGGGAAACGTACAGTTAGGATCTACCGTGCAAATGACTTCGAGATTCAACTTTACAGTTCATATTTTGAATAGAAACATTTGATTCCCGAACGTAGACATTGGGAACTTTTGACCAAAAAATGCAACAGACAAACCCATGCTGAGAAAAGTACTGCTCATATATTCCCTACCTGCATGCAGTTCATGTACAGACAGTAGAGTTTGCTTTTGTCCTGCTCCTCCAAAATGTTGCAGCCCTCGATGGCCAGCAGGTGTTGCTGAAGGTGTTCCTTCACGTCGTCAAAACTGCACATTTATAGCAACATTTGGAGCACTGCTACCACGACAGATTGACACAAAAATTGGATGTTCACCAGCCCGGCACCTCACCTGTACTTCAGCAGGAGTTTGAGCACCACCGAGCGAACTACTGGGTTTTTATCCGGCGAGTCGTCAAACGGAGAAAGCACCTTGGTCTGGATTTGTTGATCAGCTGGGGAGGCGGGAACGTTATGTTTAGAACAATGATTATATTTAAATAATCATATGTGTGTGTATAGGGGATGGGCATTGTAACTGATTAGTGGATTTATTGAACACTGACAGCTCCGTGAGGAATTGATTCCTCACGAATCGCGTCTTTAAGAAGCAGCTGAGGCCAAACGAGCTGCAGTGCTCGGCTTCAACCAGCAGAGGCGCCGTTGAGTTGCAACTAGTTTATGGCCTGAAGACGAATAACATGACATCACTTCAGGCTTGTATCCACGCACACCTTTGCAACAGTGGGGTTTGGTGGTGTGAAAACAGGAGTTCAGAACATTCAGAGAGAAGAACGGCCATCTAATGAAATTATAAAAGGTGCAAATCCAAAAATGAATAAATGTATCTCATACCATATGAAATGTAACACTTTCTAAATTATTTATATCAAGATACAGCATATACGTAATTGAGTATGTGCTGTGGGGTGGCGGTTGTTTTTTGGCAAGTTCAAGTGTAGCGCATCACAGAAATGGAGTGCTTGATTTGGTCACCTTAACCCAGCAACACGAGTATTCTCACCTTTTTGGAGGCCCATTTAAATTATTGATCATCTGAGCTATTTTTAATGTTATCGGATTCATCGGTACGACGTCATAATTCCTCATATCGTCCCAACAATCATTGCTCCGACATTTATCCTGCACCCCAACCTTTCAGTCTACAGTAGGTGATGCAGTGAAATGCCCATCCCTCGTGGGTATGTAACCAAGCCAGTAAGTTTCCCACCACTATGAACGGCGCTGGTTTGCACCATGAGAAAAGACAGCAAGTGGCCGATAACAGCTGGACACGGAGGGGAGTTGTCCTTGAAGCACACAAGAGACACTAAGTCGATGAAGAAAGCGTTGCACTGATTCCTGAATGACACGTGTTGGTCAATTCGAATCCTGCACAAAACAACAAGTGACAGAAACTGTGACAACACGTTTGTGCTCAAATTGTATCACACGCCAAGTTACGTTGCAACCAACCTCAAGTCCTCAGAGGGAACCACGGCAAAGTCCTCATCCACCGACTGCTTACAGTGAGGACAGTACGTCTGGCCGGGAATCAGCCACGTTTTAATGCATGAGCCGCAAAACATGTGCTGGCATGGCAGACAGACTGGATGATGTGGGTCTCCCTGGCACAGCAAGCACCGTGGAACTGAATCAAACCTGGATGGAATATACAGTAGTAGTCAAAATAATAGCACTGTAATGTGACTAAAAAGATGAATCACTGTTATTAGTATATTTTTATTGATACATGGCAAACAAGTTACCGGTAGGTGCAGTAGATTCTCAGAAAACAAACAAGACCCAGCATTGATGCTATGCTCTTGAGGCTGTGCAATTGGGCAATTAGTTGAAAGGGTTGTGCTAAATAAATGGATACTTGTAAATAGATTAGCTTTACACAGATGTCTTCTAACGGTCAGAGTACTTACAGGTAACTCCAGACTGTCTTTCATCATCCCAGAGCTGATCATTAGCTGAGCCTTTGCCATTCTGGTTATTCTTCGATCCATTTTAATAGTTGTCTTCCGTTTTCTGCCACACGTATTGGTTTTGCTCTCCATTTTAAAGGCACTGGAGATCATTTTTGCTCAACCGCCAAACATTTTTTGCACCTCTTTAAAAGTTTTCCCCTCTCCAATCAACTTTTTATTCAAAGTGCGCTGTTCTTCCGAACAATGACCCATATTCCTCAGGCTTATACAGAGAAATTATGTTAAACAAATGCTGCTTTCGTCCTTGAATAGGGGCCAGCTGATTCACAGCTGTTTTTTTTCCCTACATTGATCACTGATTGAATGCCACACTGCTATTTTTTGGAACACACCCCTTTTCAACTAATTGCCCAATTGCACAGCCTAAGAGCATGCACATGATGAATGCAGGATCTTGTTTGTTTTCTGAGAATCTACTGCACCTACTGGTAACTTGTAACCATATAGCATTAAAAATATACTAATAACAGTACTTCATCTTGTAAGTCAGATTGCACTGCTATTATTTTGAAAACTACTGTAAATGACAGCCAACCCTCAGCTTTAGAGGGGGAACTCAGAGGCAACCTTATGGTGGAGCTTATGAATGCTCAGCAAAAAAAAATGTACCTGAAAATCCTTTGAACAGCTTCATTTTTGCACGTTTTGAGCAAGTCGATCACTGCCTCAAACGTGTGTTGTGTTTTCAGGTCAGAATTGTTTGCCAGAATCTGAGAGAGAAATGAGCACTCGTTTTGTCTAGTAAAAACGGCTTTCCACTGGGGTAAAGCTTTCACCAACCTGATTGAGCAATCGCAAGTAATGCAGAACCAAAGGTGTCATTTCGTTCCCCACCGCCTCAAAGTGCTCCACAAATAAGGACACAGAAAAAATTCGATTCCACACATTCCTAAAAATAGGAGGAAAAAAAATAATGAAACCAAAATAATGACATTAGTAAAAAACTCCTATTTTCATCTTGGCTTACTGGACCGTGCAGACTAAAGTCTTGCTCCTCTCCTGGCAACGTCTCATACTGTCTTCTGAGCAGACCAGCTCAATTGGAACCTTCAGTTTTTTCACTCGTCTGAGCCAGGCTTGTTTTTCGGCAACGGTCTGCAGGAGTCTGGGTTCCAGGTACTCCAGGCAAGCAAGAGCAGCATACACATCAAGAACCTTAAATACAGGAGACAACATTAAAGCCCATGACATCCATTTCTTTTTCAAGAGGGGAAGAAGGTTTTTACACTCACTAGCTCAACTCCACTGCTGAGTTGAGGATTCTTCAAGAGGTCATCAGCCACTTGGGGTTCATGACAGACCATTCTAGAGAGGTTCTGCAGTCGGTTCTTGAACCGATGATACGCAGCATGGACCCACGGAAGCGACGGTACCGTGTCTGTGGCAGGGAGCTGCGAGCGCAGCTCGTTGATGCAGCTGTTTAATGCGCCACACAGAAGCTAAAAAGGATGTGAATGTGAAGGAATGCACACACACACACACACACACACACTGTTAGAAAGGTTTGTGGCTTTGAAACCATCATCAGTATTGCAAACAAACCAACCCATAGTTCTTTCTGACAGGACACATTCATTGTCAAGGAGACAAAATCCTGCAGGTAGCGCTGGAAAAGCTCCAACTGCATGTCTGGGGTGGCTTTCTCAATGTGTTGTCCCAGTGGTGTCGTTGAAAAGAATTCATTAAATCCTTGTTGAGTGTGACCTAACAAAATAAAACCTCAGTTCAATTCAAAATAAAACGTCAGCGAAATAGGACTAGTTATGGCTCTGCACTATGGTACCAGTGCTCAACAGTACCTTCATTTTGAAGCGAATGAACCCAGAGCTCCTCTAAGTATTCCCTGATCCTCCAGCTGAAAGGCATGCTCAAGCTCAGATCCCTGCTTTGGGTCAAATGGTTTCGTACAAGAATCGTTGTCATCGCTGAGCTGTTTGACGGAAAAAGCCAGTCAGACGTGTCTGACAAGTGCATAAAAACCAGTAACATTTGAAATAATAATCATACCGTATTACTACTAAAGTGATACTGGAGCTTAATGTGGGAAAATGCAAGGGACTAAAGAAGACTGTTAAGAACTAATGAGAGGCATCGCTCCCTGGAATAATGTCTCAATGTCAACATCCATTTTTAACACTCGGAACATGCACCTCCACGCTCAAAATCATCCGATAGACTGAGTCTGGTTGGACCAGCGACAGTCCAAATGGGCACCGTACCAAAAACTGCTCATGTCGCCAATAATGCTTGGAAAAAATGACAAAACAAAAGTCCATCCATCCATTTTCTAGGACGCTTATCCTCATTAGGGTCGCGGGTATGCTGGAGCCTATTCCCACTGACTTTGGGCGGGAGGCGGGGTACACACCGGAGTGGTCACCAGCCAATCGCAGGGCAGACATACATTAACACTCACATTCACACTCTAATGTACAATTGAGAGTCGCCAATGAAGCCAACACGCATGCTTTTTGGAATGTGGGAGGAAACCGGAGTACCCGAAGAAAACCCACGCACACACGGGAAGAACACACAAACTCTACACAGAGATGCCCAACGGAGATTCGAACCCTGATCTCATGACTCTGAGGCCGACATGCGACCCACTCATCCACCGTGCGGCCTCAAAACAAAACTACTCCCTTGATAAAATGTTTTTGTCGTAACTACAAACACAAAAAAGTAATTCCAGTTCCAGATAGTTACGATTTAGAATAATACGGTATGTTTGGAACGACATGCTGCCCCCTTTATGCCAAGTGCATCAGCGCTACCACTTACTTAAGCGTCGGCCGTGCAATTTCCAGAAACGTATCATCGCCAAAGATATCTAACCACAGCCTCTTGACGAAATCACTGCAGTCTCTGTCCATTAAGATGTCCAGGTTGCGGTCGGTGTCGATGACTGAAACCAGCTGAGCCAAGTTGGGGGTGACCACTGATTGGATGCGCTTCCATAGAGTGCGCCTGTAATGCCCCCCCCCCCCCGCAATGATTAAAACGTCATCATCAAATAGCAACGTTGCGCTGCAGAGGAGGAGCACTCACCTGAATGTACCTCCTTCCTGTAAGGCGTCAACATTCGAAGCAACCTTGATGACCCAGCTGCCTGTAGCGGATGTGAAGGCGCCGGAACTCACCAGCATCGAGTGCAGACGCTTCTTCACAATGTGCAGGAAGTCGCCTGGCGAGAGCGGGCAAAGCACACCGATGGAATCCAGGGCTAAATAATGAAGTCACGCTAGTGGGCACTACCTGTCACTCCGTCACTGTCGCCGAGAAGCTTCAGGAGAGTGTCTACTCTTTGAGTGCTGCGGAAAACGCTTTCATCCCTGTCCCTGAGCATGCCTACTGCACTCTGCACACAGCTACACACCAGCGCTGTTGTGTCCATGACCAGAGTCGGGTCGTCTTTGTGCTGCTGAAAGAGGAGACAGTATTATAGAAAAAGCCAAGCTGGGCGTCCAAGTCTAACCTCTGACTTTGACATGGCATTTCTGTAATCATTGTTACCATGAATCACAATCAACATTACTAACAGCGTCACCGGGTCCGCTCGGAGCAGGCGTCTGACTACAGTGCGCAATGGCGGCAACGGCAGGTAGCTCCCTCGGCTCTACACTGTGGTGATACTGACCTCCGAGGTGGCAGAGACATATCCCCGACATATCAAACACACCACCTCATACGTGGAGGAGAGCCCCCTGGACTATTTAGCAGCACGGTCGCTATATTTAGCAGGCAGGGGTGCGCATTAAAAGTGAAAGACTTGCGCCATTCATTTATTCGGGCATCAAATACAACAAAAGTAAGCGGCATGGAAAGAGGATGGATAGAGGGATGGGAAAGTGAAGTGTCCGTCACGCAGGATTACTCACATTTTCTCCTGATTCTGCTTCCTCCTCATCAGCTTTGTCGAAATCCTCCAACTCCATATCTGCCCGAGTATTTGGTTGGGTTCAGTTTACATTTTATGAATTGTCATTTAAAAGTCATTAAGTAATCACTAACCTTCAGGTGGACTCATCGTTGTTTCAAAAAGTTGACTGATGCTCATGTTTTGCAAGGTCTTAATGTCTGACATTTCTTTTGACGGGCGGAGGTCGTCAATGTGCACTGAAGTCCAGTTGCCTGCCAAAATTAAGACATCCCCCAAATGACCTTTTAGGGCCGGTGTCACACTCAAGCCCACTCAAAGCCTACTTTAGGTCCCGGCCTGAACAGGATCTACTAAAATGCACAAGACAAATGTGCCGCAGATTTTTTTTTGGTCTTAGTTTTTACACCTAAATGTGGGAAATGCATTTCTGCATATAACCACGACATCACACTTTCCAACAGTCTGTGCGAGCGCAAAGGTGTCCTGACTACAGGACAAGCAAGGAAAGGCAAAGGTAAAGAGATTGTACCGCCATGAAACCCGACATAGGAAGTCCCTCCTTCAATCCTTCGCAGTCTGGTGACAAAGTAGATGAACACTCTGAGGCCCAAACTCTCCGTGGTCATCTTGTTGATTTCATTCATGGACGAAAACCTGCAATTGGACAGCAAAGCTGTGTACTGTCAAATTGTTTTCATCCATACCAAAAAAGTTGCATTCCTACTTTGCAGACGCAATGAGATTGGCACCATGAGCTGTCTCCGTGAAATCACTCTGAATGATGATGACCTTGTTGCAGGGTCCACCGCAGCAGCTTCGCTTGTCAACTGTGAGGATGTTTCTGCAAGAAAACAGCACTGGACTGCCTTTGTACTCTCAGGATGATGCAACACGTCTGTACAACATGCTGATCAACGCACTCTTGGAGAGACTGGGCCTCTCCAAACACCAGCAGAATTGAACATGTGTTGCGGTCACGTGGTTAGCTATTTCATCAACAAACCTGATCTTCTTCAGGAAGGATTGCTCGGTGTCAAACTGCTGGAGCGAGAGAAGCTCAACAACACTTTGCAACGTTTGTTCCAATGGCTTCAAGTCGGAAGCAGTGAGAAGTCTGGAGAACGTCGTAACCTGCGGTTTAAAGAGCCAGTCGATTAGGCTTCCGTGTGATTTATCACGAGGCCATGAGGACATTACCTCGGTGAAGGAGGAAAAGCGATGGGCTTCCTGTCTTGTGTGGGCAGATATGAAGTCAGCCAGGCAGCTGGTTTTCTGCTTTTCAAAGTAGTCGAGTGCCAGATCTTCAATCTCCACTTTGGGGAGGTCTGTGCAGTCCAACCGCACCACTGAATCTGGTGTGGCGCACCTGAGCAGTACGAGTTTAGCCTCATGGAGAACTTTGCGTTTGGCGTGTGATATTTCCAAACCGTCTTCCTGCATCTCCATCACTTGATGAGTCACAGAAGCACACGCGTCTGAATGGTAGCCAATGAAGACGTCCGACGGAAGGTACTCGTATGACTGCTTCGCGTCAAAATGATGACTTCTGACAGTCACAAAGTGCCTGACCCAGTTCTCCAACTCCTCCGCCATCTTCTTCTCGTCGGTTTTCAGAACAGTGTGGATGTCCAGGTAATGTTTCTCCAGCCGATTGATGAGCGGTATGGGAAACTGTTTGTAGACCACCTCTCTTTCTTCAATGACAATTAGCCGGAAGTCTTTGTGGACCCTGCATTTGACACGGTGGGTCCCAAGTCCAAGGTCCACATATTTCTGTCCTCCCAGGTAGACATAATACTGGTTGAGGGCATCATAGAGACTTTCGTAAAGGTTCTGTAAGTTCAGAAGCACAACGGTTTGGCCTGTTTCCATGCAGATCTTTACTCTGTTGATGTTGCGGCAGATTTGAGTGTACTCCTGGTCTTTGGGAAAGCTGGATCCAAAAATTATTTCTGGGTGCCCACTCTCTGAAAAGAAGGTTTGTTGCAAGATCTGAAGCGCTGCATAATTTTTTGTAAGCACCAGCAAGTAGCGGCATTCTTCCTCCGTTCCAACGGCCTGGATGTTCTCCCTCACAAACTCAATAGCGTTGATGTTCTCCAGGCTAGATGCCATCGGAAGACTTCTGGTGAAGACTGACACTGCATCCACGTCATCCTTGCCACTAAAATTTCTCAAGACTGCCTTGATGACCTCCTCGTAAGAAGGCTTCCGCTGGGCTGTTTTGGATGCTGCATAAATCATCTTGATCAAGCTGTAATAGTCACGCAGGCCAAAAAATCGGTTGCCTTGTTCCCTGCAGATTTTCAGGTAGGCCCTTGCAAAAGGTCGGAACAACTCCCTGACCTTTTCCAAAACCATCGCATCAGATGAGCAAATCCCTTTTGCGCTCTCAATCAATTCGCGCTCGTCCGGGTCTCCCCGAGACACAAATATGCCTCTGTTCATCTTTGCGGGGTCTAACGCCCAGTTGGAAATGCCAATGAAGCCAACCTTCTTGTGTGGCAGTGGCTTATCATCAATGCATCCTTCTTCCAGCAGGGGGTGAAGGATTTTCAGAGGCATCTTAGGGGAGTCTTCAGCCAGCCCAATTTCATCAAGGACAACGACTGAAATGTATTCATCAAGATTCTTTCCTTCCTGAAAGCGTCCGCATTGTCTGAACGTCTTAATGATGGCTTCTGGTGTGGAGTGGGGGCTACACTGGAAGGAAACCATGTGGATCTGCTTAAGCCTTTTGAAGAGGTCAGAGTGTGCGGCTTGGCCCTGCATCGCCTCTGCCACCAGTGTTTTGGATAGAGATTTTGAACTTCCCGGTTTCCCAACTAAGAAGAGAGGAACCCTAAGCTCGATGCAGAGAACCATCATGAAAACGTTCTCTTTGAGTGCACCATTTCTTGCGATGGTGTCAGCCATCGGTACGCCACTGAGGAGTAAATCCTGCATGATCGTGATGTCTTGTCTTATTTTTGCTGAATCGTACGCTGGGGGTAGGACTTTGCTGATGCTCTGTCTGTATTCATCCTTATGTTCGAGGCAGGCATGGTAGCACACGCCTAGGGCCATGACTAGAGACCACAGAATAGGTTCGCCTGGCACTCTCTGATCCTGTTGTTGCTCGTCCCACTTTTGATTCCGGGCAAAAATTTTTAGCTCTGCGACAAAACGGGCATGGTTGTCATGGAACCAGACAAAAGCTTGCATGCAACGCTCCACGTCTCTCAGGCTGACAAAGCTACATTCATCTTTCCGTGCCCGCATGTACTTCTGTGAGGCAGAAAGTGCCCGAGTAATCCACTCAAAGTAGCTCTGAGAAATGTTTCTGCTTTTCACTACTCTCTTCACAATCTGCTCAATGTAAATTGTCTCTGTGTTATCATTTAACTGGCCAAAGTCCCACACCAGAGGGATCATGCTTGGTGGCAGAGACTGGACTCTGTAGACTAGCTGGCGAAGAGGTATAGACCCTAGCTTTTCATCGGTTTCCTCAGCTCGGACCCTGTAGCCAAGACCGGCCGATTCCAACCTCTTGATCATCTCATCCGTGTGCTTACGGTAAGGGTTGCATGCTGCTATGATCTTCAGTCC
This sequence comes from Oostethus manadensis, assembly GCA_024372805.1. Lineage (NCBI taxonomy): Eukaryota > Metazoa > Chordata > Actinopteri > Syngnathiformes > Syngnathidae > Oostethus > Oostethus manadensis. The sequence goes on from QODF01000203.1 coordinate 286,325, forward strand.
GCTGCCAGGTACCAAGCTCTCTCCTCTGACTGTCTTGTCACAGAGTACCTCCTTGATACTGCTAATGTCCTCTGTGGTGTTAGCCTCGTCAAAGAAAAGCACAGAGTCCAACCCGTGGTCTTGTTTGTTGACAGACGCAAGGTTTTCCGCTTCTCTCACTTTGGTGTAAATCATTTTTGATGTTGTCCCTCCATGCACTTTGACCAGTTTCAAGTTCTCAGCATCAATGTCCCTCCTTTGCAGCTCACAAAGATACTTGATGAGTCTGGTTTTACCGCATCCTGTCTCTCCCATGATGATGACAGGGATGCCACACCTGAAACGCATATGGATCGCCAGAATCTTCAGTATGTTGTCAGTTGTGAGCTCATATGTTTCATCAGGATCGAGAGGACTCTGGATCCCAAGAACATTGCAGATTCTTTGTATTTTCTCACTTCTGGGTAGGCTGTCAAAGTCGGTGTTGAAAGGAACTCCCTGAAGCTGAAGGCCTTGGAACAATGCCAGTGACATGACATTTTCCTTAATGACCCTTCCAGATCTGGGATCAATGGCGTCATATGACCTTTGTGTATTGGCCTGGAGATGAAAACCAATGAAGGTCATGGACATGTGGTCATCATTGAAGAAGATGTAAGGGTGTGGTTTTGTCTCCCATCTCTTTCTGATCAAAAAGGGGGCCATATCCTCATCTGGGCCATCGATCAGGTCCATTTGTACCCTACCGGGACTCTGGTCGGAGATCCTGAGAGATGGCGTGGCAAAGTCCTTTGCCATCAGAATCATAAAGTCCACCACAAACGTTTTGAAGCCCGTAAGGACATCCCCCGTTAGATTAGCGTCGCAGAAATGTGATGACTCACAGTCTGCCAGCTGTATATTGAGAAACCAAGAAAAGTTTCTTAGTTCTGCCCAGGATGGGTCTTTAATGCCACAGTACATGAGAAGCATCTGAAGACATTCCACGTGCGACCCTTCGGCTTCCCTGTAACGGACTTTGTTTGGCTCTTCCTTGACCATATACTTGAATCCATCAAGATTAATGCGGTTGTAAAAGCGTGTGAGATACTGGAACGGTCGCTGGAAGGCTGGGCTCCTGAACACTTTGTCATCCATTAGTGGGTCCTCGCCGCTCCTACTAGGATCTTCCTGCTGTTTCATTTCGAGCATCAGCACCTCTTTTGGCGGTCGGCAGAAAATCTTCGGGAACACATCTGTGAATGAGCTGTGCGGGGTTTTTATCTAAGCAGAAAACAGATTGGGGTAAGCCAACTTGCATAACTAGACGGCGGCGCGAGCGCTCGCTAATTCTTACCTGGCCTGAAGCATTTCTGCTTTGTTTGACAGTTTGTTCTAAGAACTCAATGACATACAAATGCCTGTCACTGCACTTCCACATGTTTCCCGCAGAGTCCATTAGATAACGCAGAATCAGCAACTTGAAAAGAAACTCGTGGATTCCCTTCTGTACCTATAAACGAGAGGAGATACAAGTTCAAACACCACCCGCTGGGGCCAAACCCCGAACGTGCAAAACGACACGTGAAACATTCGGTGACCAGACGTTTACTCTCATTACCGATGAGGTGATATCAAAATGGAACACAAACAGTTTCCTCTTTGCAGGGATGTCCAAAAGAGACTGGAGGATTGTGTTCTCATCGACACTTGGTTCAATCAAGCGAATGCACTTCATCATCGGGGACTTTTTGTGGAAGCACTGCAGGGTTTCATAAAGCCTCTCGACGTAGAGTGATTTACCTGAAATGGAAAGAAAAAACCATCAGAGGACGTGACTATTTTTCCACCATTCAGAAATAACACTGCCTGGCCAAAAAAAAAAAATTCATATTCATATTCAGTTCATATACTGAATGGACCGGGTTAGTCCAACAATGGAATTTTTTCTTCCCTTTCTCAGGCGTATTCCAAGGTGAGAATGCCAGGATTCATTGGGCTCAAATTGTGAAAGAGTGGTTCAGGGAGCATGAGACATCATTTTCCCACATGGAGTCCAGACCTAAACCCCAATGAGAAGCTTTGGGCTGTGCTGGAGAAGGCTTTGCGCAGCGGTCAGACTCTACCATCATCAAGGCAAGATCTTGGAGAAAAGTGAATGCAACACTGGATGGAAATACATCTTGCGTCATTGCAGAAGCTCATGGAAACAAGGCCGCAGCGAATGCGCGCCGTTATCGAAGCTAAAGGCGCTCCAACAAAATTTGGCGGTGTATGAGCCTTTTTTTTCTGGTGGTGACTTTTATTTGGCCAGGCAGTGTATCAAGGTAGACTAAACTCACCAACACCAGCCCTTTCGGATGAAACGGTTCCAACGCAAAGGCGATCTTTGAACACAGCTGCTGCACTGCGTTGTTTTTCTGGGATCACATAATGCCGGTGGAGGTACCCTTGGATGCTGGCCAGTGGTTTCTGAGGAACTATGTGCAGCCTGTACTGACTGAAGGCTGACGGAAGGTAGGTATGTTCTCTTTCGGAGCTACAGAGGATAACGAGCGTGTAGTCTGTCGTGCACTGCACTTTCTTGCGCTGAAAAAACTTCTCAACTTTAGAGCTCACATCATATGTCAGCAGATCCCCGTACAGTAGACAGTATATCCTTCTATCTCTGCCACCTGGCATGATGCACCGTCTCAGGAATATCTCCACCAGCTCATACGTTGTCGAGGAGTTGCACAGCAGGACCTCATCGTAAGTTGGGAGTGGCTCATCTTCACTGGCCATGTAGATAGAGATGCAGCAGGTCAACACCTCCTCGTGAGGACAAACAATGAGGCTTGGATTACCAGATGCTAGGCCTACAGGGGATGCCCTATATACGACGTTGTGATCAATATGATAAATATCTCCACATATGACATCTCCCCTGTCAGCCAGTAATTCCAGCAACCTTCCAAGACTTTTTATATCAAGAATGCCTGGAAGGACCTGCCTCATGTCTTTCACGTAAGCATTCCAGATCTGATCAATGCTTTGCAATCCGTTTGGTTGTTCTGCAAGATCCGACACAGAATCCCGTTCTCTGTGTCGGTCAGAGATTCTTAGCTCACAATTTTGTTCCTGTGGTTTGGCGAGGATTTCACTGTGGAATTCTTGCCAGACAGCAGGTATGTCTGAGGCTATGCATGTTGGCTTAATGAAGGACAGCATCATTAGGACTTGATCCTGCACAACTTCCACATGTTGAGACAGGTTGTTGGATAGGTAGACAATCTGTTCAGCTGTAAAGTAGTTCAAATAGTAATGCTGGGATCTCTGTTCATCCACATAATCCAACCAAAGGTCCAGGCATTCCTCCATTTTCCTGCAAAGTTCAGGCAAGTGCCTTTCGATGCTGCCTTCAACTGTGACACGATTGAAAACGTCGCCAAGGTTGAAGTCCATCACAATGCTGGGATCCTCACTGAAGCAGCAGTGGATTTCAGCTTCCCACTGCCTGAAGAGGGGGTTTCCAGCAGCATAGAGGGCAATGAAAGCCTCAGCTAGTCTTTGAACGCCAGCAAATATCTGAAAATTAAAGAAAGCGCCGTGGGTGGTTGGGAAAAAAATGTTGACTCACCGTCGTGTTACTTGCAAACGCACAAATGATGTATGTACACGCGTATGTTCTTGTGTGGTTCATTCATGTTGGCAAACCTCACGCTATTTGGAGTGGAAACACGCCATGTCGGGGCGGAAGTGTCGTTAATCCCAAGCGGCCCATAGAGAGGGAAGTTACTGTTAAACGTGGAATCTCGGGGAAACGGACATAATGTGAATGACCTGCCGTCATCGTGAGGAGAGAGAACATTTGTATGGGGTATTAGATCCTCGGCGGACGGCTCAATCGTGACGGAATCTCACCACAAACACAAAACCGGGGAAAGTTGGCAGAACCTCCGCTGAACGAGCGTGAATGGAAGCTAGCGGGGTTAGCTTAGTTGTATTTTACAGCTTTAATAGAAGAAGCCTTACAATGCCCCAAGCCCGAAAAGCCCCTTCTCACTTGCACCCAGCCATTCAGCCGCAAACACACATTCGTCCGTTGACATTTTCAATACAGAGAACACGTTCCTGCCTTGTCTATATGAGCGCCATTTGCCCGATGTCGGCTAATTGTGTAAAGAAAATAAGCGTGTCATAGAAATATCTTACCCATGATGCTGGAAACATCTTCCTTAATCACGAGCACGAGTTTCGGAGTCTGGTGAAGATTTTGTAGCAATGTGTGCAGAGGCTGGCATCCCATTAGAAAACCAAGACACGGCCACACGCACGTGGAGAGTTGTGCTTTGGTGTCTACGGATGTTTGCATTTAATTAACTGACGCGACCCAAAAAGCACACTCTCTTTGCTGGTAAAAAATACTTATCAAATATAAAAAAACTGATTTCTAGTCAAATTAAAACGGACTTCGTGGGGCTCTAACAAGCGCCCTGAGCAAGCAGAGCCATTTTGGATTTGTCAATCCCACGCAAGCATGTCACGTTGCCATACAGCACAGCGCAACTCAATTAAGCAATTATGGTGTGACAACGAAGCAGTCCGATCCCCGCCCACCAAACCGGTGGGCAAAATCTTTCAGAGTCAAAAAAGTACAACCCTGTAGAGGATTACACAGCACTTGGAGCAAAATGTGTGGTATCGCATCGGGAGTAACCTTTTCCATGTTAGGAATGTTTCATAACGCATTGTAGGACACAAAAATGCCTCGGTGAAGGAAAGTTGTTTAGAATTACCTCTGCAAAATAATTCACTTCCCTCTGTCCCCGACCGCCTCTCCCAGACATGAGCATCAGTTTGTTCTGCAGCTCCCGCACGTCCTCCAGAGAATAGCAGCGTGTCTCGTGCACCTCGTCGCTCTCTTCCAGAATCTCAAGTTCCAAGGTGGTGTCGAGACTCACCTGAGTGTCACGGAAACACAAAAGGCACTTCAGGCAGAGCTTTGTAGGTTCCTGCAAAGCCAATCCGCTCTTGCCGACAACCTTGCCGTGGAGTCAAGCCTCCAGTTTGGGATTTACCTTTTTTCCTTTTTGTGCACCGATACGGTAGACACCTTTACTGTTGATGGCTGATGCCAGAGAGAGAGCGGACAGCTCCACTGATCCATGGCTGTCCTTTACTGTCTTCAACCATTCCAAATGGCGTGCCGTGTCCCGCTGAAAAAGAACAATATCACTGTGCAGTTACTTATCAATAGTCAAATCTGGTCTTTTACTTTGTTACCAGTTTTTTGGGGAGGTTGTTGTCATTGTCCAAAGCTCTCCAGAGTTTCTTTAAAACATCTCTGAAGGCCTGAAATCCGGAGTCTGGTTGGAGCTCGTACAGAACGGAAGAGTAGCCAAGGACCGCGTCGTGGAAGCAAGCCACGCGATCCACCTCCATGTCGTTCTCTCCCGCCGAGATGGAAGCCAGGTCAACAAACACCTTCAACTCATTGAGATCTGGAAGAAGTTATCAAGAAGTCAGATGCTTAGGCCTCAATGTGCGTCTATAGAGTTTGTTACCTGTAAGTGCATCTTGCACAAACTTCACTAAGTGGGCCCTGTTTCGCAGCTCCTTTAAGCACAGTCTGCGAGGCTCCGTGATGTCCACCAGATCCTTCTTCGTCGCTATCAAGTCATTGTCGATGCGTTGCAACTCCTCCTCCTGGAAGTCTGCTTCACTCTAAAGGAAACAACGTCCCAGGATGATGTTGATGTAAACATTGCCTGAGCAGTTCATAAAGATTTTTACAGTGATGGCCACAACGAGGAAAAACCCTCAGGGGTTCTGCTGTAAGACTTGACGGAACTGCAGTTACAGGTTTGGGTAATATAAGACACTTACGACTTTCACGAGCGTCTCCAGCACCCCGAAGTCTCCCTGAAGACCTAGCGTCTCTTTGACCTCCATGATGACCTGAGCTGAAGCCACGGCAAGATGGAGCTCGTGATACTGCTCGATCTGCTGAAGCCTGCTGTGGATCCACAGCTTCTCCGCCGACATGTCAACTTTGCACATGATCTCCAGGTCCTTTTCCAGCTCATCGTACTTGCCTTTGTAATTGTTGAAAAGGCGGTTGAGCTCCTTTATCTTTATACTGCCGTTCTTCAGACGCGAGTAGATGTCCTTGTAAGTCGCAAAGCAGGGCTGGAAAACGTCGGCGTGTAGCGCATCCAGTGTCAGCGTCATGCGCGCTGCCTCACCCTCACCAGAACTGCTGTGCTCCATCTCTTCACTGGCCAAGCGGGCGCCTTGTTCCCTCCAGCAAATCTTGAAGATGTAACTGTCTTTGAACTTGTGCAAAACCTCTGACATGTGTCTGGTGTCCTCATCCATTTGGAAGTAAGGGACGACGGCCATGGTGGAAGAAAGCTGGTCAAATTTGTGGACCTGCATGAAATGGTCCAGGGGCATCGCCTCAATTTGGACGCAGCGTTTCTGCTCCATGTCTTTCAGGTCAACTAAAATGGATAAAAAGAATCAAATCAGGCACTTGAGCTCAGTTTTTCCACTCATCACACTGAACGCGTACCTGTCATGTGCTCGTCAAGGCTGTGGATCATTGTCAGCATGCTGTCCATTTTCTCCCTCTCACTGTACACAGCTTTCACTTCTGCATCTCGGCAGTGAAGAAGCCTTCTCATTTTGCTGCTGTCCTTGTGCTGTTCGTCCTCTGAGAGACAATCTGGAGGGGCACGGCCCACGGCGTGTGTCAGTAGGTCTCAAGAAAGCTTTCACAAAAAGCAGACAGCCATTACCGAGCTTCAGCAAGTCCAGGAAGGCGTCTCTGCTTTCCAAAATGATCTTCAGCAACTTGATTGTGAGGTTTCCCTGAATAAACTGATTCCTAACCCTGGTAAAGGTTGATATGGCGACGGCCATCCGATCTCTGGCATCCTTGGTGAGTTTCTCAGCAAGGTTTTCCTTGGCACCTGCAATGTGAGAATGGAACATTGGGCCCGATTATTAGCTGCTGACACGGTAGGGATAGGAGAGGACGCCTGTGTGGTAGCAGGATTACGCAAAAACATTTAAAAACTGCTTTCCTCCGAAGGACAAGGCGAGTTGCTGTCCTCTCTGTATTTGTTTGAGTGTTGAGAAGATACATTCCCACTGCAGGGTGTGATCCCCAATTCCCATCTTTTATGAGGCCGTTCATATTATTTAAAAAAAAGTGACAAAAAACCCAAACATCGCCCCAGTTTGTGTTCCCCCTGGCGCGTTTGTGGCAGTTTAAAGTGTCGGTGTTTTCTTAACCATGTGATTCCGCGTACAGCGAGAAGAAAGAAGGCACGAATTTTGGCAACGGAAGTTAGCGGAGGACTTGCACCGACGACATCCACCCTCACGGAGGGAAGGAGTGGTGAGATTTTGACGGGAGCTGTTTCACCAGAACTTTTGTGTACATATGCGAGTACGTCCATGTCCACGTCTCGCAAGGCAGAGCGCGCCTTGCCCTGCCCTGTAGGGCGGATACGTGCGCATACATCTACAGCTTAGGGTTTTTGTGTATGTGAATAAACTTTAAAAGCAATTAGCGCCTAGAGAGGTCTGGGTCACTTGTCACGGCCAGCCCCAGCTTGAAGAAGCCCTCCCATAGACCCACCACCTGCAGGGGCCAGCATACGGGTCTGGTGCAATGTCGGCGGCCAAATCTGGTTCATGGGACATAGAACGTTACTTCCCTGGTTTGGGAAGAAGGCCGAGCTTGTGCAAGAGGTTGAGACATTCCAACTGGACATAGTCAGACTCACGTCAACCAACGGCTTGGGTTCTGGAACCAAACTCCTTGAGAGGGGATGGATCTTGTTCTAGTCTGGAATTGGTGCAGGGAGAGGCGACAAGCTGGGGTGGGCTTATTAACAGCCCGCCGGGTATCGATGGAATCACTTCCTGACGCCTTGGGGTTGGGGAAAGGCTCCTGACTGTCATTCGTGCGTACGCGTCAAACGGAAGTTCAGAGTACCCTGCCTTCTTAAAGCCTATCAGAGGGGTGCTGGAACGCTTGCTAACTGGTGACTCTGCAGTTCTACTGGGAGAATTCAACATCCATGTGGGCAGTGGCAGTGTGACCTGGTGGGGTGCGATTGGGACGAACGGCCTCCGCCATCTGAAGCCGCGTGGTGTGATGTTATCGGACTCGCACACCACTTTGTTCATAACAAACATCATGCTCGGACATAAGGATGTCCACAAATCTACGATTTACTCTGATCGACTTTGTAGTTGTATTGTTGGGAGGGAAGGCGAGGATATCAAGTCCGAATGGACCGCATTGTGTGCCTCCACTGCCGATGGGAGCTGTGGCCGCAAGGTGGTTGCTTCCAGTCGTGGAGGCAAGCCCCAAACCCGATGGTGGACACCAGAGGCCAGGGATGCTGTCAAGCTGAAGAAGAAGTCCTATCGAGCATGGGTAGCTTGCGGGGCTTCTGAAGCACCTGACCGGTACCAAGCGGCACGTGGCTTCTGCGGTGGTCGGGGCAACCATCCGAGGTGCTCAGTTTCAACGGGTTTGGGGTCTCAAGAATAACAGCAACAGCTAAACAACGCTCATTCATTTCTCAGCAAGAGTTGTGAGTGGTTACCATGTAGCTGGAGTACGTGTCTGGCCGCGGTCCAGGAGAGAAGGTGTCGCAGGACCACCTCTTCATTGTCGTCACAATGTCCTTGCTTGTTCCTTGGCCAGGAATTCCAGACAATGGCTGAGACTAGTTTCAGGAACTTGCCGTCCATCTTGAACTTCTCAAACAGTTTGCCTTCAGACTTGCTCTGGGGAGGGCCCGGACATTGATAGACAGACTCACTCATATTGTCTGATACTGCGATATCAAACGCATGTAAAGCCTTAAACGAAGAGAGCGAGACCACAAGGACTCCTGATACCTGGCATACAGACGAAACAGCCTCCAGAGCACAACACTCAATGGTAGGCGCGACATGTTGAAGGGACTCGTCGGCGTTCTCTATTTTTGTGCAGTAGAAATTCAGTTGATCCTCGGGACTTTCCTACAAGCAAACATGTGAGACGTTCATGCGGACTTTCAAGCCCCACAATCAAAGAGAGGACGTAGAATTAGGCGACAGATACCTTTTTGTACTTGCCCTCAAAGTCCTTCGATAATTTCTGCCTCCACTTTTGCGTGCATTCCTCATCTTTGAAGTTGATGGAGATGAGGCGGTTCCACACCTTAAAGAAAACAACTAAACACTGACTTTGGGGCTATCCCCATGAAAACGGCAAAGTATTTTAGCAATTCAGCCTTTCCCCCCCCCCACACAAAAACGCCTCCCTGGGTACCCGGAAACGGTATTTTTTGAAAACAAAAACGGCAATCTGGAAACGTCGGCTTGTGGTTTCCGTGTAGACAAAAACGATCACGTGACCCGAAGCGAGCTCGGCTGAAGCCAACGTAATATCGGAATGTTTCCACTGCCACGACTCACCTCGGTCGATAATCTCCTGATATCTGGTGACCTTTTCTCGCTAAAGTAAGTCTAGACGAACCTCGGAAAGCGTGAGATGACGGATTCACGCGCTTGCGTTCCTTCTTCTCCCATAGCTTGGAGTGTCACGTGGTTCTGTCTCTGTCTGTCCAGAGCGCCCCCACGGGGGCGTAGACCGGGTATTGCGGGTACGCCGTTCCCGTCTGGATGCGACTATTTACTATCCCGACGAGGTGTAGACACAAACGCCCCATTTTGGAAATCAGTTAATACTGAGCTTCATACACTACAATCCTCACTTGCATCTCCTCTGTCGACTGCACCGTCATCCATCGGGAAGGAATCCCCTTGGGGAGCAGTCTGGCCTTGAAGCATGAACTCATCCAGTTTCTCATTGTGGTCATTGCTTTTGAGACAACCAAGTCCTTTGCATTCCTCCGCTGTTCATCTCTGTGAGTTTCCTGAAAAAGAGAACTTTCAGATCGACGACCCACATCTCGATTGATAAGATCCACTTGGCCTACCTGAGAAGCAACAAAGTCAAACACCGAAGCAACCAGGTCCATGCACATTATCGGAACATCACTAAAGTCTGATGGTGACCTGACTGCTTTGCAAATCTTCTCCAAGAGGTTCAACGCCGCTACCAGGCATGATTTGGAGTAGTCCTCTGAGAAACAACTGCCAAGGATGATGTATTTTTTGAAAAGACAGAAGGATTAGTGAACGCATTGCCTCGATCGTTGCAGAGAGAAATGACAAACAACAGCACGAGGTCAAACAAAACATTAGCACTGCGAGCTCCGGTGAAAATACATAAAAATCACCTGTATTTTTCCCCAAGGAGGTTGTCTCGGATGTTTACAAGAATGCCAGACACGTCCTGAAATGAAAACCAGGACCAACGATGATTACAGGCAAAAAGGTACATGACTTTTTCAACAAAACGACCACACCGCAGTGGGACCTCCAATGAAAAGAAAGCCTCAACACGCACGAGACTTAACGCAAATCGGAGATCCGAGCTCAGTGAGGCTTATTCGGAGTAGATCACTCCACGAGCGCTTTCCTCGTTCCTCCGTGTTCTGGCGCATCAGCAATCCTCACAAAGCCTCCAGTTTTGGCCAATAGCGGGGCCAAAGTCCTACAAAGGTGTTTTGACTGCAGATGTCTCTCTGGCGCTTTGCCATTCGCTTGATATCACAAGGTCTTACTCATTCTACGAAACGCCACGCGCTGTCAATCACCTTCCTGTTCCTCTTTGAAGGGTGAGTAGTTCCATTTCCGTTCTATATTTTGTACCAGGACATGTTACCAAAAACACTGTCTGTGCTTCCATAAAACTTTTTATGACAGTGACCGCTGGAGCCTGGAAAAGAATTCACTTTTCAAAAGGTTTTGAAAACTAACACTAATTGTGTTCCACTTTGGAGGTTCCCCGGTACGTGTACGGGTCTGTCTGTCTTCAAGGCCGTTTCTGTCCCCTGTGTTAGCTCGATATTCCGCACTGCAGCAGAGGAAGGCCACGATGGAATCACAGCAGTGCCAAATGAAAAGGAAATACACGTGGAAATCAGTAATAATAAGAATCCATAACACAAAAATATGTAAATGTAGCCATATCCTTTTTGTCATTGCAAACCAGCGAGTAAAAGCAAAGACAATACAATGACTGTGGGCGGGTCATTCTGCCACAGTGACCAGTCCTTACCTGATCACAGGATTCCCGCTTGCAGTGACTATGCAGTAGGTACGCTTAGAAGTAGCGCGGGGGGCCGGAAGCGGGCAACGGGCAGGAAGTAAGATCACTATCATGCTTTGTGTCACTCCTGTGATGCCGTGTGCCACAGTTAACAGGACGCACCTCATAGTTCCTGAAGCTAATCTCCTGAGATGCCTTGTGGGTGAAGATGTGCAGAAGGTCCAGAAGTTGGACGTCCATGTTGAAGCTGTGCTCCTTCAGGTCACTGACAGACATCAGGTACAAACAGGAGCGCACTGCAAGCGCGTCCACCTCCATCAAGTGGCGATGCTTTTTCATTATGTTTAACATGGCCCTGGAGAGTAGAAGCATTCCCGCTTTACATCAGCATCATCACCTCCTAGGCTAAATCTTGCAAATGTAGCTTTAGAATACCACTTCAAGACTTTGTGTCTGCTCAAGGACGACTGCGACTGGCCAGTCAAAAAGCTGTCAGGCATGGAAACTAGCACTGGTGTGAAAAATGATTGTTTAGGGGTAGGGAACCTACGGCTCGGGGGCCAGGGGTGGCTCTTTAGGTGAGCGCATGTGGCTCTCCGACGTTTCTAGACACCATAACATTTAGTTATATCCTTTTTTTTTTTAATATGTGTAACATATCTTGCTTATCAACAGGTAGTGTTAGAAGTGCGGTGTGAGTGGGAAAAAAATATTTCAAAAAGCAGTAATTTGACAAACAATAAAGTCAAAACATTAGGAGAAAAAAGTTGTAATCTAACCAAAAAAAAAGTTGTCTGGTTGTTTGGAAAAGGTTATAATATTAGGAGAATAACTTCAAAATATTGCGGGAATAAAGTCAAAATTATGGGAAAAGTAGAAAAAATTGTTAAAGAAAAAAAAACAACAGCAGAAATTGTAATTGTAAAAAATTGCTGTAATTTTAGTAGAAAGTCAAAATATAAAAAGAAAAAACGTCACAATTCTATTAGAATAAACTTGTAATATCACAAATAAAAGCAATGTCAATATTAGGAAACAAACAATACAAAGTTGTATTTTTTGGAATATTAAGTTGGGGGAAACTAAATTTGGGAATAAAGTTACAACATTACAATTAAAAATATAGTTTTAGTTTAATATTGTGTGTGACGTTACAAATAACCTTCTCGGCACTTTCATCCGTCTAATTCAGAGACGCATTATCTTCTAAAATTGCTGGCACACTTTCAGTTGTAATCACTTTTTTCAAAACAGGATGTGGCTCTCACCAAAATACATTTGAAAATATGTGTCATTTATGGCTGTCCATTCCATTTTCTATGCTGCTTATCCTCATTAGGGTGGCGGGGATGCTGGAGCCTATCCCAGCTGACTTTGAGCGGGGGGTAGGGTACACCCTGGACTGGTCGCCAGCCAATCGCAGGGCAGACAAACAAACATTCACTAATGGACAATTTAGAGTCGCCAATGAAGCTAACATGCATGTTTTTGGAATGTGGGAGGAAACCGGAGTACCCGGAGAAAACCCACACATGCACGGGGAGAACATCCAAACTCCACGCAGAGATGCCCAACGGAGATTCCAACCCTGAACCTCCAGACTGTGATTTATGGCTTTCTTAGCCCAAAAGGTTCCTGACCCCTGGTTTAGAATACTATATTACTGTGAGACCAAATAAACCTCAAATAAATCCCACCGCCCCCAAATTGCTGTTGGTCACCACCTATCTTATCCACTACGCCCGGTCAAAGGTCTGAGGCGTAGTGGATAAGCCACTCCTGTGGTTGATAGAGCGGCACAGCAAGTTTATGACCATGTTCTTATCTTCTGACATCTCCCATACTTCAGAATTGCTACCAATCATTTATATACTGTGTTGCTGGTCCGTGAGGACCAGGCAACTCTGTATGCGAGGGGGCTAGGAGAATCTCAGGGCGAGCTTGCCAACTCACCATAAATCGCAGGACGTCGATAGTCAAAAGCCTGACTCACCGTTTTATCTTAAACAGTAGGCTAAAATCATCGCACAGCGACTTAACACTATAGTTAGGTAATATAGTACCAGTAATAATAAGTACCAGTATGATTAGGTTTCGAGGACAATCACTTTTTCCCACCGGGTCATTTGGCTTTGATTTTTTTTCTCCCTTAATAGGAAAAAGTTTCATGTAAAAACTGCATGTTGTGATTGACTAATATTTAAATTTGTTTGATTTTCACACCGCTCTATTTCCTAAAATCATACAGTAGAATATGGTCTTTGCTGTAAGCCAGTCCACCAGTCTATCGACTTTTCCGGGAAGAGATGTGTACAGAAAGTTGCGGGTGTTCTTACTTGACGTCCTGTCTGGTCATTGTAGATTCCCTGAAGGTACCCACTCGGAATCCTTCCAGACCGGCCCAGGACAAGTCATACTTGAAGTTTTTCGACGTCGGTGTCTCAAAGGGTTTTATGGAGCCTTCGAGGAGGTGAAGGAGCGGTAGTACCACAATCCAGTGGGGATTTCCATTTTGCTTCACATTGTTCATGAGAACCGACAACATGGCTGGCAGCCTACAGCACGGACAAGAACGTGCAGGGCAACGTCAATTGCTACGGCTGCGAGATGCGGAACTTCACACATACCTTTTAAGAAGAGCAACATCGCGGGAAAAGCCTTCCCAGTACTGGAGGAAGTCATGCTGGTTTAGTTTGGGTAAAGACAGAGCGATGCATAGACGGTGGAGCTCGGTGTAGTCCAGTTTGATGGCATGTTCTCTGTACACGTGGAGCACGATCACAGCTGCTCGCAGAGGATCTTCAATGTACAAGCTCTTTGCATTTTCCTCCCTTAGTAGCCAAGGAGTCACCTTTGTCAGCATGAATTCCTTCATCAGATTCTTCACCTGAACGAGCGCATGAAAAACGCAGTTTTGGGTGAAGGGGACTGGGACACACCTAGACGGGTGGTCGACACAGCGGCTGCACTTACGTCATCCTCTCCATAGTTTAGGGAATCCAATTTCAGAGGCCTGTCCTCGTACACAAACGGGTTTGCGTAAATCTCAGAGAACTGTTTCAGCTGGACTAGAAAACCGCTCAAGTTGACATCAGTCCAGGTACTGAGAACCGAAAATATCGTGTCCAGCATTACGTTCCCGGCGATCTCTCGGCCTTGAACGAGCGGTTTCTTTCGGCTGAGCAAGGATGAAACGTTGTTTTTCACATTTGTCCAGGTCAAGCCTTTGGACGGCTGGGCGCAGACAATGTCATCGTATTGATGCCAGTCCCCTTTTACACAGAGACACAACAGGGATTCGTTAGGACTCGAAGCCTAGAGACGTGTCATTGGTGTGTAACGGTTCTGCGTACCGTCTTTGTTGAGGAGGTGCCCCTTCACAAACAAGCATCTGTTGGTATCGTACTTAGAATCCGGTTTGTAGATGTACTCGTACTCATACTTATTCAGTTTTTTCTTGTAGACAACATATTTGTATGGTATTGACACAGACACAGCGTCCGTTTTGGTGGTCTCCACACAGCCCTCCACCAAGTAGCCATGCTCCTTCAGATCCCTGCACAAAAAGGGTACACACCAGCTCACTTTCAGGGTCGGTCATGTTTCGGCATGGGACGGACAGAAATACAGCCGCCCGCGTCTCCGCTAATGGCTAACATCTGGGTGCACTTTGGGTGCTACGGTTTCCTGGGTAGGAAGGGGCTGGATTTGACGTTTGCAAAATTAGCTTACCGCTACCTGGCACTGGAAAAAGTGACTGCACAGAGGAGTCAGCCATGCACGCTGCAGAGAGCTGCAGACAAGTCGTTGCTTAGCAAGCACTTTGGCATGAAGACCCCACGTTACTCCGAGACCCGTAATGGCGCCGCGTTCAAAGACAACCCCTTGGGCTTAACAGATACCGCGTTAACCGCCCAGCACATCACAACCGGGCCAGTTCCGAACCAGCACTTCATTAGCCTGGCGATTATGGAAAACATTCACGGGGAAAATGCGGCTTGGTTTAGTGACACCCAGGCATGCTTTTCCACAGTCAAAAGGTCTCGACATAACTTTTGTATAACCTTTGGTATGAATGTCACCGGCTCTTTTTCCAGTCTCAGAACAAGTGTAAAAAATTCTAAAAATAAATAAATAAAGAAAGAAATAAAACAACCCAATCAAGCACGCGGGAAATATGCCTTTCAGTGTTATTTTTCAATGTAGGCTGAGCGTGTGTTTTGGTATCACGAGCACTTTAAGTAAGTACAACTACACGTAAAAGTCATCAGAATCACTTGCTGAACCTCGCAAAGCTGCTATTTCTCGAGCACAACCCGTTTTCATGAACGCAACCATCACTGTTGTTCCGGCTTTGGAAGGAATGTAGCTCATCCTGGAATTGGCATCCATCCATCCATCCATTTTCCTCCGCTTATCCGGGTCCGGGTCGCGGGGTCAGCAGCTTCAGTAGGGAAGTCCAGACTTCCCGGTCCCCAGCGACCTCAGGTCCCAGGCCAGCTGTGAGACATAGTCCCTCCAGCGTGTCCTAGGTCTTCCCGGGGGCCTTCTCCCGACCGGGCATGCCCGAAACACCTCACCGGGGAGGCGCCCGGGAAGCATCCGGACTAGATGCCCGAGCCACCTCAACTGGCTCCTCTCGATGTGAAGGAGCAGCGGCTCTACTCTGAGCTCCTCCCGGATGGCCGAGCTCCTCACCCTATCTCTTAGGGTGAGTCCAGCCACCCTACGGAGGAAACTCATTTCCGCCGCTTGTATCCGCCATCTCGTTCTTTCGGTCATGATAGGGTGGAATTGGAATTGGCACCCGTCATTACTAAAAAGGTATTGATTGTGAATCGACGATTGGGTTTGACTCAAGAATCGAATGGCTACCCACAGAATCGGAATGGAACCAGCCGATGAAACCAGTTTAGAAACGTTTGCCGAGTGCAAATTAAGAATCAAGAGTACACAACATCCACTTTCAGTACCTGGTCACACTCAGTTGAACTGCGTTTGTGTCCCAAGTTCCGATGTGAGATCCGGCTCTGATGAAGACGCAGTCTTGATTTGGGTCGAGATTGAAGTCCTTGGAGAGGACGGCGTGGAAGTAGATTGTTGTTCTGTTTTTGGAAGTGATGTTTGTGCTCCTGATATCGGACAAGCATACCGTTATTGTTACTCGGATGTTTTCGTTTGCGTGAAATGTTTTCAGCGCGTGCGGCCAAATGAGCTAACGTTTTGTGTCGCTGTTCAAGTGAACGGTCGGATTCCCCATCGTATGCGGCTTGTGGAGCAGACGTCTGGATCTCAGCGTGCTCCACTGCGTCCACGCTGGAGCCGATATCTTCAGAACACGCCTTGAAGAAAAATTGGACCCCTTGAATCAGAATCAGAACCTAACAGTTCATATTCACTGTGCTTGTGTGTTACCTTGAAAGGGGTAGGCGGGCCAAAAACCATCGTTTGTCCTACAGCGCCAGCCTTCGTCTGCTTCTGCTCATTTTTTAAATCCCCTTCCTGGTTGCTTGTTTGTATTTTCTGGGTCATATCCTGATCCACGTTGGCGTTCTGGTCAAGTGGAGGTTGCACAGAGGTAACTTGTTCATTTGCGGCCTTCAAGTTGTCCCGTTCAGGGGTCTGAGACATGCTGCCGGCCATGCTCCCTTTGGGGGCATCCACTGTGGTGCTGTCCTTGGAGGTAGAGTCTTGGGTCGGAACCGCTAGATCTTGACCCAGTTTTTGTGCATCGCTCACCTCAGTGAGACGCCCATCTGCAGCGACTTCCGTGGTTTCACTCTGCGTGTTAGCAGCCTGGCTAGGATTGTTGTTGTTGTCGGCTACGGAAGTAGACAGGCTTTCTAGTGATGTAAACCCAGATTGGAGGGAATCCGCGACGGTTTCCGAGGTTCCTCCTTCCGAGGTAAGAGA
The DNA here is from genome assembly GCA_024372805.1 of Oostethus manadensis. Classification (NCBI taxonomy): domain Eukaryota; kingdom Metazoa; phylum Chordata; class Actinopteri; order Syngnathiformes; family Syngnathidae; genus Oostethus; species Oostethus manadensis. The sequence continues at coordinate 303,366 of QODF01000203.1, forward strand.
TTGCTCTTGGTCTGACGGTGGTAAGACGCCAGATTTACTCTTGTTTTTCCTTTTCTTTTTTTTCTACCAAAGTAAAAAACACACACACACGTCAGTGTTCTGCTAAAAGCACAATTTAGACATGGAAACTCTCCGACCACTTCATCAGGAATCCATACAGTATATGCACAAATGACTAAGATCCAATTCATAAACAGTATCAATAACCTGATGTTTATCATGCTACGACAATAAACTTACTGTTGCTCCTGTCAAGTCTCAAAAAACAAAACAATGTTTGTTCTCACCTTCTTCTTTGGGTTGCCAATGCTCTCATCGTTTGGCTCGCTGCAGGAACCTTTGGGGAGTGTCTGGCCTTGAGCAGTTGTCTCCTCTACATCTGCCGCCAAGGACTTCGGTTCATTTCCTTCGTGTGGGCGAAATAAAGAAGTTCAAAGTGCTGGAAATTGTCAACGCGTCAAAATGGATGACTGGACTAAACTGCATTTTAGTGCAACAGCATGCACGTGAGTAGTCCAAGCGCATGTCTTACACCTATGAGGTCAAAATGATCAAACAGTGTGTGAAGCAACATGCATCTTACCGTGGCTGCCGGCAGACTGGAGAGATAGGTTTGTGCCGCAGTTGCTGCAGAACTTGTGAATCTTCTGACAAATGTGGCCGCAACTTGAACACTTCATCTTTAAGACTTGGGTATACAATATAGACAAGAACAAAGATACAAATAGACATTTAATTACATGAAGTGACTCAGCCTGGTCCAGGCTGAATAGGTGTGAGCAATCCCTATGTTATATGCTAGGAATAAAATCATGAAATGCTTTTAGTATCAATCAAACATCAGCATTAAACATCTGGCCCATTTACAAGAAGATGCTTTCATATTACAGAACAGACTTCCCTTCAGGCATTTGACGTGAAGCCATGCACCCCCTAGTCCTGCATACTTAAAAAGGTAAACCTTTTTGATTTTTCTTTCATTTGAACTTTTGAACAGAATTTTATAGTACTTCACATGCATATTTTCCGTGGTCATATTCTGATAAAGTCTCACATGTGCACTGATAAATACATAAGCAATCATCATACATATTTTTTTATTCCAGTCTGACGTCGCACTTTTTATGTCCTCTCACGAGGCGATCGTTTATGTCTGCATATTCATTTAATACCAAACTGATGGGGAAATGTTAACAATCATGATAAAGCAGTATCCCAAATACAAGAAAACCTATTAAAGCCTCATTTTCATCACTTCGCCGTGCGGGGTTTGGGAATACCAATATAAATGAAACCTATCAGACAAAGCACTCTAAAGCACAAAATAATCATTTAACTCACTTATTCCTCATTTGTTCATATGATGCAAACACTGTAGTGAAGAACTGGACGCTCTTGTCTCGGTTCTGCTTTAGTGTTGTGACGTTCACCAACGAACCGGTTTTTTAGAACGGCTCGTTAAAATGAGCGATTGGAGTAGCAACTGGGAACCATTCTGCCAAAGCAGAGTGATACGGCGCCAACTTGTGAAATATTTACAGTGAGTTCAGGTCAGACATTTACAATGTAAGATAAAACGAGTTAAAGCCAGGCTATCTTCTCAAACTTAATAAATATAAAAATGAGATAAATGAGCCGGTTTCTTTGAACCGCTCTTTATAACGACTCCCCTCCACGAGCCATCCATCTGCTTATCCTCGTGCTATGACGCGTTCAAGCGCACTCGTTATTGTGTGTGTTAGGCGCGAAATGCGTTTCATTTTTACTCGCGTACCCGACTTTAGCAACCTAGGCTATAGAATAAACAGCGCAGACAGGAGCCATGGCTTGAATGTTGTATAGTGGTGCCCGAAACAGGTGGTAGTTCGAACTACATACACAGCATACGTTATGTAAGACACGGTGCTTGTGCCATTATTTCGATTTCGACGCTGCGGGTCACTTCCGGTTTCCTCGTCTGGCACGAGCAAGCTTCAGCGGGAAGAAATGGCTGCGTTTGTCTATTTTCGTGATATCGCGTGTCGCCGCCACACGTGAAGAGCTTTCAGTGGCGGCTCACTCTCGCCCAAGGGGCCACTGTCCGAAACGTTGGAGCGAACTGTCCTAGCGGCACTGTAAGTTGCGAGCTAGCTACAATACAGCCGGCTTTGCTCCCGGAACACACGGGGAAGAACAATCAAGGTTGTTATGTAAATACTTAAGAGTCCTACCTGCGCCGCGATACGCGCCCGCTCCTCACGCACGGGCAGCGGGTTATGACACAGAGAAAAAGAGCAAGGGGGGCCTGCCGGGTTTTACTTTCACTTGCGTTTCCTCAGAAATGGGCGTTTGGTACGAAACTTTCCGCCACCAGGGGCGCGCCTAAGTGCTGACGGACAAGGCTATCGGCCCCCAAATAGGATGAAATGGTTTGGTGTTCCGTGCTTAGGGGTCACCATTTTCTAACTAGTGGAGAAAACAACCAAAAACCAGCGGTGATTAAAGCGTATGCCTGATGAAGAAAAGGAAAGAATGAAAATACAAAATCACCAAGTTATACAAAAAAGATGAGTAAATTACTTAAATAAATGAAAAATGTGAAATGAGTTTCATTCATTCATTTTCTACCACTTCCATCAAGTTCAGGGTCACGCTGGAGGCGGTCCCAGACTCCACAGAAATGCATTCTGGGACTTGTAGTGTTAGGGCTGCCTGCGTTCTGATCACATATTTTGTAGACAATTCAAAGTAGAGCTGTAATGACCATTACTGATTAAGTTATTGTACATTTAATATAAGAATTTAGCTAAGAACACATGGTGTCATATTTCTACATTGGTGTCATATTACTATTATCTCATTGGCTAGCAACTAGCAATAGGCTTAGCTAGCTAGCTCACATGAGCCTACAATGTCAAAGTTGTGACCTGCGTGAGCGACTATTCTTTTGAGAATAACAGACTGAAACATGTCTTCTGAAGCTGGCTGCGTCATTACACCAACCTCTTTTAATCTGGAATGACATATTGTAGTGACAATGGCAACTGCATGTAAATTAGAGCGAGTCCCAGAATGCATTCTGGGACTTGTAGTGTTCAACATAGAACGCACTGTAGAAAAGCCCCGCCCCAGAATGTGGAGCAAAGCATATTTGGGACTTGTAGTATTGATATGTTCTGCATTAGGCTCTCTTTACGAGACAATTTCAAAAAGTAAAACCACATTGCCCGCTACTAAATCATTTTCTGTACCTTAAATGTAATAAATAGGAAAATATTACTGTTTTTAAAATAGCCAGACTTTGCCTTTCTTGTGCATACTTGCTACCAGCTAGCCACTAGCTAGTGCTTAGCTAGCTAGCTCATTCACACAACGCCAATATAAGCTTACAACGTCGACGCTGTGACCTGCGTGAGCGAACAATTTTGACATTTGCGAGATTGCTACATTGTAACACGTATTCTTAAACTGACTGCGTCATTACATAGCCTCTTTTAACCTGGAAAACTATATTGTAGTGACCGGAGCGTGTCCCAGAACGTAGAGCGGTGCATTCTGGGACATGTAGTGTTCCATATATTCTGCATTATGCGCGCTCAAAGACAATTTGAGAGATTAGATATATAATGACTCCTTTTTTTTGTATTTGGGGGCTGCGAGGAGTGAACTCGGGTGTAGAACACGACAAATGAGGGTCTCCAACTGTACTTAGATGCCATTTTTTGCGGAAGGGTGTGTAAATCGGCCTCTGTGGGACAGGGTGTACTGACGAATCATGGTCACGAGGTGTTTATAAGAAGGCAAAAGCGGTGCGAGGAGGCTCACAAGGTCCCGAGCGGCTGCAGCGACGACATGCCGGCTAAGCTTCTGTTCCCCATAGCGGTGCTCTCCGCCCTGGTGGTCCGCAGCCCCACGGAGGCGTGGTACAAGCAGGTGGCCGGTCCGAGCTATTAATCGGTGGGCAGGGCGTCCGGCTTGCTGTCCGGTATCCGGAGGTCTCCGTACGTCAGGAGAGCCGAGACGGAGACGTCTGGAACAAACCCGCCGCGTTTCAGCCTGAAGACGATGGTTTGTCAATATTTCCCCTTTCCATCTTTTAACGATTCTACAGTGTTATATATATTTTATTTTCTTGACATTAATATGTTACATAAATCCAGCAATTCGTTGTAGGATTTGTTTTAAAACAAAACCATGTGCTCCATTATGAGTAATGTAACAACAAAATAACTAAACATTTTTAGACTGACTTCTCCTGTCACTATTAAAAAGATTATGGATTATTCATATTAATATTATCTCTGCTTTTTTTAAGGACCTACTTGGGTAGTCAAAGATCCTCTATTTGCAAGACCACATTACACTGCAGAAGCTAGCCAAAGGTTCTCAATTTGACAGGAGACAACCTTGATATTATTATGCTTTAGTGATTATTCAATGGAAATGTTGGAACTCGTGGGCTAGTCTGTCATCAGTTTAACTGCCCTGTACTTCAACTTTTTTTTTTTGTAGAAAATGTTCCCGTAAATATGTTTGGTTTTTTGCAAAGCATGCCCGATAACGAACGGCAAAACTGACTTTATTGTGTTACCCATGCAGCAGGCCATCTGTCTCAGAGACGTCATGCCAAACCTGCACAGTTGTGAACTCTTCCCCGGCGACAAGGCAGCACTCAAGTGCAAAGCGGACATCTTCCTTTCTCTGGATTTGTCAGACTGTGCAGACTACCGAGCAGCATAAGCCAACCACACGTTTATGTCTCATGTCTTATGATGGTTTCTTTTACGTCTCAATTTTGTGCTGCAAAATAAAAATAAATCTTATGGGGAAAGAAGAAACCTCGGTCCTACGTTTGAACGATCAAGCTCTATACGTGATGCGACATCTTTGTAGTTTGTTAAATAAATCTTTTATTTAAAACGATTGAAAACAGCAGTGGAACTTGTGTTATTTAAAATCAGAGTAGTTGAGCTGCTGCGAGGTTCTGCCCAACGATCTGGTCAATGAGCATCTGAAAGACCACCCGGACGCTGGCGGTGTCTGTGGCCGTGGTGTAGTGGTGGAACACGGGCTGATCGGCTCTGCTGTTGCAAGATGAGAACCTGGCAGTGATGTGCTGAGCTGCGGCGTCCACGTCGGCATCCGGTCCTGCGTTGAGGCGTGGAAATGTGAGATGGGGAACACACAACTCCAGTCATTAGATACATGAACTACTAAAATGGCAGCATCACTCACAATGAAAGTTAAGTAGTTCTTCATTCAAGTGCTTAGGTTAGCATACACATACTTTTTTTTTTAGTTCAAAAATATGCGCATTTAAGCAAGTCTTACGCATTTTTGCCTAAATGAATCATTCTTAAGCATAACAATGACATCCGCGATATGCAGTGTTACACTCTGGTCACTAGGTGTCAGCAATGTTACTGTAATGTTTGGTGAGAGACACAAGCACCAGACTTGGTTGCTAGAGCAACTGGTTTTGATTGGTCTCACAACAGGAACAATAATCCTTAATAAAAAAATGCCTAATGAAAACACCACAGATACATCACTTCCTGTCCAGCTGTAACTCAGTTCCCCTAGGGAATACATTTACAGTAACACACAAGCACAAGTCATTCGTCTAAAATGGCTTAATTATTCTTATTGCGTCTACCAGATAGGGTAATAAGGAGTGTAATGGTGACTTATAGGGGTGTTATGTCAAGTCTAGAGGGCTCTAATAATGCCAAACAGCGTATTTCGAAGGTTGTAAACCGGTTTTCGATGTGCCAACTATGAAAACATTCCATTTATAAGAAGGAATCTTGCTCCCCGGAAGTTTACTTAGCATGGTCGGATACGGAAACAATGAACCGCAACAACGACGGTGTATTGTCTGCATATTTACAGTTTTTTTTGTACACTTTGTCACTAAAACCTGTCATTCTAGAGACTGGAGTAGAAGTAGAAAGTGACGTTGGTTCGGGAACCAATCTACCTAGAACTATTCTTTCCTCTAAGCAAGGTTTCAATGCAAGAATTAACTTGCAAAGGTAAACGTGACGCATGTTATTTCTGTTCACCACAGTGAGCAGGGTCTCTCCAAGCGTAACTTACCTTTAAAACTGGCCATGTACAATCTCAGGTGTCTTCCCGAATGGAGGATCTTCTCCTGGAAAAGGTCTGTTTTGTTCATGAACAGAATCTGGGAGGTGAAAAAAAAGAAACAACGCTGCATGGAACGAACAATATGAACCAGCATTGTGAGATTAGTTAAGTTAGGTGACGACAGAACTTCAGAGTTAAACCTTCTCACGCTGAAATGAACATAGTAATGCTTGGGAAACATGCACGTGAAGTCACCCTCGTGGAAGGCCGCCCCATTCACTTGTCCAAGCAAGCTACGGAACCGTGTACAATAAACATTCAAGTATCCCTCCGCAGCTAAGCCAGCTCCCTTGTGTTATCTCCACAGCAGCTCGTCCAGCCCACAAAGCAGACGTGACACCACCCCAGCATTGTCACTCTGAGAAAGCTGCACGTTATCTGAACTGGACCGAATCTCGGTGAATATAATGTTATCCTAACAAAATCCAACCCCACGTGACCTGAAAAGGCAACGTGGCAACCGCCGGTGCTACAGACCCGCACACGTAGCGCGTGACGGACGAGGAGTGAGTCACTCGCGCTTGCGTAAACTGTTTGACAAATGTTCATTTGTGGGCAAAACTCATCCCGCCGGGGGGGCGGGAGGCGACGCCAGCCGGCACACTTAACAGAAATCACCGGCTCTCAGCTGCAAATTAAACACGTCAGATGCAATCACGGCCCCGATCAGGAACCAACAAGCATTGCAGTCGTTTGGAGAATTACAAACACACACAAAGGATGTGACTGTGGGCCACTTTTTTTCTCCTTCTTCCCAATATGTACTTCGTATTTACTGTATTTTCTGTTTGGCTTTCCCTGCGACTTATAGTCAGGTGAGACTTACGTATCAAAACATATGCAATTACACATGCGCTGCCTTTAAGTTCGAGTGGGGTGGGGGTCGGCTTTTGGCGACCCCTAGAAGCTGCAGCCATTCACTGAGTTGAGATTCTAAACGGGTTCTGCATGTCTGCAAGTAATGTGCAACTATGATGATAGGAAATGTGGAATTTTATGCAGCAGTAATTATGTCCAGCTTGGACATATGCCAACGCATTGTCCGCTGATTAAATACATATGTATGATTTGTGAATACAAAAATAAAGTTTGTGTTAAAATACATCTCCGATACATTTCTACACACCAGACGCACGTATTAAAAGTCTTCCTCCAGAACATTCTGGCATTTATTAAACAGTAAAGTTTTAATTGTATCTATTTATAGTGGAACCTCGACTCATGAAAACCTCATAATACGAGTTGGGCTTCCGAGATATTTCCCTCCCATTTCCCGGGAAAATACTCAAAACACAGAAATGAAAATGGAAAGTGCCGCCCCAGCGCCATACAAGCTGCCCTCCCATGGGGTGGCTATGCACCCCACTGCCGTAAAACCCAAGAAGCAGCAGCTGCCCTCCCACTGGTTATCTCCCATCACCCTCTTCCTCCCAGAATGGTGCCACGTCACGGTGTCCCTTAGCGCTGCATACCGAAAAGCTCCCGTTCTTTGTTAAATATGAAAAGAAAAAACTGGTAGTGTTAAGTTTAGTATGTAGTGTATTCATTTAAATGAAGTTACAGTACATAAACTTACGTCTAATTTCGGCCATCTCTCAAAACTCCGTTCGCCGCCATCAAGCTCACCTCGCTCGACCCGACAGAAGTGTCATCATTCATAACATTTGTTATTATTTTCTCATTATTCAACATTCATGCGCATGTAAATGATGATGTCACTAATGAACCTATTTCTTATGGGCTGGACTAATTGACACCATTCATATGGTAAATCTTGTCTCATAATACTAAAATTCCAAGACACGAAAGCCCCTCCGGAACGAATTAATTTCATATCTTGAGGTTCCACTGTACTTTCTTCAGCTTCTGTAGCTTTCTTGGTGTAAACAAACCCCCTCCACTCGTCCCTTTTTGTGAATTTAGGGGCGTTGCCATGACACGCCTTAAAAAGGAAAAATCACTCTGATGATAGCTCCATTACTAAACCCTAAATCCAGTTCCATGCCACTTAAAAGCCCAGTGCAACTTGTACTACCAGTCGAAAGTTTGGAGACACTTTCTCATTGAATTACATGATAAAGTGCCTTCAAACTCTTGTACGGCCCCCCCCTCACACCATCCAACAGTTTTCTGCACCAGCACACTCACCTTTAGTTTGCCTCGACTGACATACGCCCATTGGCTTATGGGGCACATGTGACAGAGCCCCATGAACAGTGCCCGACAAGCGACTTTGTTGGGAGAAGCCCACCTACCACTGAGGTGCTCTTGAAGACGGGGTTGCCGCAAAGTGACGTGAAAAACTCCAGGCTTTCCCGCAGCCGGTTCTTGGACGGGGAAAGAAAAGACACAAAAGGTGAGCGGTTGGTCGGTGCAACGGCGGCGGTATCGTTACCGCAACGTACCACTGTTGGCTCTTCCGGGAGCGACGTATCGTAACTGCTCAGGGCCACGAGGAACAGCACGACTTGGATGCAGTCGAAGCAGCGTAGCCACTTCCTCCTCTCGCTCCGCTGCCCGCCGACATCGTACAAGCTGGTATGCAGGAACAGCGTCAAAGCGCCATACGAGTGAGAGATTTAATCAGTGAGTGACGTGCCTCACTTTGAAATGGCACAGAAATACGACAGGAACAATGCAACCATTTCTAAAAATCATCTTAAAAAGCTTTTGTTCAGAATAGAAAATAAATCAGCCGGGGTCCGCTCTACCTCAGCTCATTCCAGACCACAGCACCATCAACAATAAGTACCAAGACACCTAATGGTGGTGTTAAAGACAAAACTTGCCACCTCTGGCAATGTGGCTGAATAACCGATCGAAAAAATAAAACACCACTCATTAAAAAAAAAAAGTTGCACTAGAGAAAAAACCCAAGGGCCTTAGTGACACAGGTAATGAGTTTCCATTCGGGTCAAACATCCCCGGGGGTGTGTGATTGCACCGGGCCGTTTATCCAGCAGGTCTAGGAAAGAATAATGAGCCTTAGAACTGACATGTGACATAGCAGGTCGTCACGGAGAACACGAGAGGAGCAGTCCAAAAAGATGTCCGCTTTGGTGTGGACAAGGTTTCAAATTCCATCGGGCTGCTCCACGCTGAGGTCGGCGTTTATCCGTGACCTCAGGCGGGCCGGGGCTTCGGGGGGAAACAAGCTGCAACTCGGGACGCATGTAATTTGTAGCCCAGTTTGGGTTTCCAAACTTTTTCCAGCAAAGTCCGCATAGTGAAACCCAAAAGGCTTTGATATTTTGTATTTGCTAAGAAGTTTTATATTTTCTAAACAAAAACTGCAGATCAGCCTTATCATGTGCTGTACTTAAAAGTACCAACCTCGCTCTAGGCTCTATTTTCCCTCATTTTTACAGTTTTTCAATTGTCCAAATATTGCAACTTTTTAAAAATATAATTTTAAAAAATTGCATAATATTTGGACTTTATTACTAAAATAGAACTTTTCCCCCCAACCTCGGTTTCCAGGACATATTTATGTTTGTCATAATATTAGGACTTAAAAAAAATAAGTTATTTCTTATAATATTATAAAATTATTCTAATGAAATTACAAATTTTACTCTAAATACTTTGACTTTATTCTCGTAAAAAGATGTTTAAATAAAAATAATTCCGACATTTTTTTCTCATAATTGCTTTATTTCCATGATATTTGGACTTGATTCTTTTGGGTGAATTAATTTTCCAAAAACTACAAATGTATTCATTTTATTAGTTTCTCACAAGTGATCTTTAAAAAAACAAACTGTAATATTTCAACTTTATGCTACAGATATGATTGTTAGATGTGTTTTGTTATTATATTCCATTACACTACAATAAATACAACCTTTTCTTGTTAGATTCAAACTCTTTTCACTTAATATTTGGACTTCATTTATGTAGAATTGCTAATGTTTTTAAATTTTTGCTGTAATTTGTTAAATTCTCTCCTTAGAATGTGCAGCCAGTCAACAAATTAACAGCCACAATCTGCACTCTGTGGCCTCCCTTGCTATGCTCCCTTTTGCAATGCATTAAGTTCAGGTTATGTTTGTCTAATTGCAGGTTGGCAACCATTCCATGCCCACTAGCAGCTGGGATGGGCTCCTAATGAGGATAAGTGGAATAGAAGATGGATGGACGGAGTCTCCTGCTCCAATAACTGCAACTATATCAAACATTCAAGCCTCCAGTGAATTGATATACTGTACCTTGTCAAAGCCTTACCGGAATATAACATCATTAACTTGGAACTGCGTCTCCATGATTCCACAGGTCCTTACTCTCACTCGGAGAACATCTCTCTCAGTGGGGACGTAGTTGGGAGCGATGATTCGACTGATGTTCTCAAAGAAGCTGAGCAGACAGAGCATCACAACCTCGATGTTGAGCGGTGAAAACACATGAGGCTGACGTCCGCATTGGTGCCATGCAGTATTTCACCACCGCTCCCTCGCCTTTCAACCACCACTCTTTTAGCATATCTTCCCCAGAGGAAATAATATGGAATTGAAACTTTGACAAACCTAAGAGTGGTAGGTTGGCACCCAATATGAAAATATATCCCTCGTTTATCGCGGGTAATCGGTCCAGACCCAACGGTGCTAAGTACATTTCCCAAAGTAGGATTCCTTATATATAAATGGAATATTTCTGTATTTTTTAACATTACACTCCTCTAAACATGAAATAACACCCCTATCGCCACCTTAAACCTGGCATTATGTAAAAATAGTAGTAATAACAATAGAAAATAAGACATAATATAGACTTTGGGACAGTTCCTTGTTTACTTCCTGTTCAGTACAGTACCTCCTGCGGTGGCTGCTGTCTCAATGTAACATTACTGACACCTAGTGACCAGTGTAGAATACTACATACCACCGCAGTGTCTTTGAATGCGCCTTCTGAATGCCTTCGAATTGTATTTTAGTGAGATTTGAAATTATTTAACATTTTCTAGTGATTTAATTTTGTCTTTAATGTGACGGTCCAACAAAATATCGGTGTGTATGTGAGACTCTTTTTTTTTTGGCGAGGCAGTGCACTTCCCATGTACAGATGTCAGTCCAAGGCAAAGCTAATGTCCCGCATTTCATCTTGCACAAAGAGGTACACGCTCAGCCCCTTGTTAAGTCGAGGGTGTCACGACATAGTGGGATGCAACAACTCCCGAGGGAGAAATTGTTGTGGAGCCCCGCGTGCTAAAGACGGCTAGCTGAGCTTCATATCATCCTTCCAGTTCCGATGATGAAAATGTCACATCATTCCAGTCTGGGCACATGTAGACTGGATATGGACCTCTAGTAGTGCAAAAGAAATTTCTCATTATCCTTAGATTTGTTTTTCATTCTTTATTAATATTTGCTCATGTATGCTGCTAGCAAGAAATAAGGTATTCTACTACAAAGTACATTAACTAGTCAAAAAAAAAAGAGGTGAAACACAAATAAGGCATTCAAAAGATGTATTTAAAAACACCATAAGACGTATTCTACTCTGGTCACTAGGTGTCAGTAATGTTACTGTAAAGTTGGGAGAGACACACAAGCACCAGACTGAGTCTCCTGAACAACAGGCTTTTATTGCATGTTTGAATTATAAGTTAATTATCTCTTTATCATTGGTTGTATGCATTTCTTTTCTTTTTTCCTCGACACTCTACTGCGACAGCTTTCACATTTGGTTCCACTTTGAAAATACCACGGGATTTCATTTTTCACCAGACACAACATCAGTCAACATTCCCGCATCGCTCCAGATAACAACTAAACAGTTAGCTACGTCAGCCAGTTTGTGTTTTGGGGCATTTTAGCAGCCCCTTTCTCCTTGAACTGCCCCACGACCGTCAGCTTTACAGGCGCCGGGTCTGATTTGCTCAACAAGCAGGTAACAACAGCCACTACCAGGTGTGATCTCACCACCTCTGTAGGTGGTATCACAGCCAGCGTGGAAGGGAATTTTGTAGGAGTTGTAGCCTTCGTACTCACTAGAGCGCAGAGTCGTTCAGCTGAAACTCAAAGCCTCTGGCTGCAGCCGCTCGGACCCCCAGGTCTGCCCAAAGTGCACAGAAAGCGTGAGCCACAAAGGGAAGCAGTTCCTGGTCGTCCCCCAAACACTGACTACAGGACAGGACAGAGCGTGCGTGAATCTGAAACAAAAATACCAGAATCGGTGATGACATTTGACAGAAAATATTTTTTTAAATGACAAAAATCCAAAAACATGCATGTTAGGTTAATTGGCCACTCTAAATTGTCCATTAGAGTGTAAATGTGAGTGTGAATGCTTGTATGTCTTTGTTTGTCTGTATGTGCCCTGGAATTGACTGGTGACCAGTCCAGGGTGCACCCCCCCCCCCAAAGTCAGCTGGGGTAGGCTCCAGCATACCCGCGACCCTAATGAGTATAAGCAGTATAGAGAATGAATGAATGACTGGCTTCGAGGCACAATCGATTGAATCGCAATTTGCGTAAATGTTTTGGTAATCAAGAGAACTCCATTTTTTTGCACAACACTGACCTCTGGCAAACAAGGTCTACAGTTTACCTAAACTGAATTTCCAAACACATGCATTGTGCTTACACATTTTTATTCCATTCAAAATTGAAAATGCCATAAAAAACTATTACTGAACCGTCACACACCTTGAAGCGAAAGGGTGACATCTTGTGTTAGAGAAAAGGTACTGCAAACTGTGTGAAGGCAAAATCACACACCTTGTTCTTTTTGCTGGCCAGGTTTATCCTGAGCATCCCCATTCCTCGGAGGACAAACTTCATGGAGGTGAGAAGGTTGTCGAGGACCGCTGGCTGCCAAGAGAACATCACAACGACGGAAACATTAAAGATGTTTGTTTCACACTTTGGCGCAGTTCCCTTCACGTTGACACGGGTATTTTTGTCATGGGAAAAAGGCTGCACCAAAAAAACCTACATTTTCATAAAGAAAGATTGATTACGCAGATTTTATGAGGGTTGTTTTGAGGTTCTGCTATATTTACGAGCTTAGCTCACAAAAAGCTTCCAATGCAGGCATGTCCACATTTGTATTGGCCAGCAGCACCTTCTAAAAATACAATTTACAGAGGGAAAAAACAGGAGAAATGAAAATAAACTTTGAAAATAAAGTCCAAATATTTTGTGGTAGAAAGTCCTATTGAAACAAAAAAATGGATGGCTCTATAAAGAAGGTTGAAATATTTGGCAAATTAATAAAAAAATTTTTAAAAAAGCAAAAACGCAGAAAATACAGTAAAAACTAAAGTTCATACTAATGCGCTTTTTTTGACAAAGGCGTGTTGACGTTTTTTTTCACAGGACTTTTTCCCTTATGTATGATTTTGGACTTGAATTTGAAGTGAACTCTTCCATATTTATTGATTTCTTCTAGCTGGGATAGGCTCCAGCATACCCACCTTAAAAGGATAAGCGACATAGAAAATGGATGGATGTTTTATTTTTTGGAGAGCTGCTGGAAATGTGAATTAACAATATCTGCAGTATCTTCTCAGCATATCTAAATATCCAAGTGGCCCTTCATTCATTTCTCAGCTTGTGGCCCTCGCTGGAAAAAAGTTTGGACACACCCGTTCCACCCCAACCGAAAATAAAAGTGTGAGGACACCCTAAATCCATTCCATTCCATTTCCCTCCGCTTATCCGGGTCCGGGTCGCGGGGGCAGCAGTTTCAGTAGGGAAGTCCTCTTCAAGCTCCACCAGGAGGACAGCAAGGCGTTCCCAGGCCAGCTGTGAGACATAGTCCCTCCAGCGTCTCCCAGGTCTTCCCCGGGGGGCCTTCTCCCGGCTGGGCGTGCCCAAAACACCTCACCGGGGAGGCGCCCGGGAGGCATCCGGACTAGATGCCCGAGCCACCTCAACTGGCTCCTCTCGATGTGAAGGAGCAGCGGCTCTACTCTGAGCTCCTCCCGGATGGCCGAGCTCCTCACCCTGTCTCTTAGGGTGAGTCCAGCCACCCTACGAAGGAAACTCATTTCCGCCGCTTGTATCCCTAAAACAACCCTAAATCCATTTTTTTTTTGTCAAAAGTGATATTTACACGCACCTTAAAGCTGATGAGCTCTTGTTTGGAGAAGCCATGACTGTGGATGATCTTGATCTGCTTCAAGAGCGTGCTCTTTCCACTCTCCGCTGTTCCTAAAGCACCAACAAAACACATTTCTCATAATGTTGTCAAAGTAGCAGATGCGACACTCCTCGAGCGTACCCAGCATAAGGATTTTGACGACGTTCGTCTCCCTCCTGGCCTGTTCACAAAGGTCTTGCTCTATTTTGGAGCTCTGCAGTTTGGCCTTCTTGGCCTCCTCTGTGATGTCCCGCCGCTGGCACACTCCCACGCACACCTGGAGGTGGCATGTTTTCTTTTGCAGTCACTTCGCTTGGACATTTTGGAATTAGTGGCTTAAGGTGTGTTTGGGACACAGAGCCAGTAACTGCAGACGCTTTGGCACGGTGACGTCACCGGAAGTAGCACAGTCGCCCAGGCTTTTCAAGTCAAAATTTACCGTAAAAACAAAATAATTGAATTAAATGATTTAGCCCTTAAAGTGTCAAACACTTGAACGCTTAACGCAACTAATCCGAATCATTTGTAGCGATAGCCTGCACTTTGAATTGGTGAACCCGGAAGTAATGTCATCTCGTGCCTTTCCAATTCACAGCTAATTAATTTAAGTAGTTTACTACCTGCAGCGGAGCCGGCAGTACGTTCACACAACAACAAAACATGGCTTTAATTTCGTTCTGGCACGCCGGGGCTTCCTTTAGTGTCCGAGCCAAACCGCAAACACCTCCTTGGGCTTAATGGGGGTTCGCGGGCGCCACCTTAAGTGCCGTAAAGCTGGGCTCGTGGGGGCTCGTGGGCGCCACCTAGGGTGCCGTAAAGCCGGTCGTGGTGCTGCAAAAACAAATAGAATACTGACTAGGGAAACGCTACAAAGTCGCAAAAACGCCTTGTGGTTAACTAAAGAAACAAAGAGGTGGAATGTAACGAATTAGATTTGCTTTTTTTGTAGTAGTACTTATTTTCTTTAAAGAGACTACCTTTTCCTTTGTCACAATCCACAGGAGAACCCCTAATTTTAAAAAAAAGCTCCCACAAGTGGTAATTTGATGAAATCTTGTTATTATTGTTAACAGTAAATATACAGTATACTGCAGTCCAGTTTGTATGACACATATACATCCCAAAACATATACAGGCATGTCATTGGGTTTTTAATGTACATACATATATACATTAGCTCATACAGAGAGATAGATGGTGAGTACATTATACTACCAAAAATATAAAATATTCACTCCCATTGCATACTGGGGTTAAAATGGAAAACCAGCGTGGCCTTTTTCATGAACGTAATTGACCCTCAGGAGGAGTTTATAAAGACTAAAATGGGCCCTGATGGGGAAAAAGTGAAACATCAAGAGCAATCTTGTTAAAAGTCTCCACTGAGGGG
This sequence comes from Oostethus manadensis, assembly GCA_024372805.1. Taxonomy (NCBI): domain Eukaryota; kingdom Metazoa; phylum Chordata; class Actinopteri; order Syngnathiformes; family Syngnathidae; genus Oostethus; species Oostethus manadensis. Next base: position 318,967 of record QODF01000203.1, read on the forward strand.
TTGCAGGAGTAGTCGTTTTAGTTTCAGGGAAATAAACTAACCAGTAAAAGAGTAAGCGAAATGTCAGTGCAGCAGTCCGATACGGAGGATCGCATGCGGTCCATCGCAGCTTCTGGCTGCGAGTACAACGCAGTGCAAGTACATCCCTGCCATGTTGTGCTTCAGTCCCTTAGCTGGCGAAGACAAGTCCTCGCTCCTACCCCTTGCAAGTCCAAATCCCGTCTTCAAACACTCCCAAAAAAATCATATTTAGCAGGCAAGAAAAATAGAAGAACTTTTCTTGTCTATGTAGACGAGACACAGCGGCTGCGCCCGGTTCCGCCCCGCTTTCCTTTTACCCGACACGACTTCAGCTTCATTCCGAGTCCAGAACGCAGCCCGGCCTCCATCACGGGTCTGCCACCTGGTGTCGCTGCATGGCCTCGATCACGGCAATCTCTTTGGCCTCCTTCTTCTGGTTCCTGGCTTGAAACAGCAGCCTGAACGCACGAAGAAACTGTTTTTAATCTTAAAATAATAGGGTTGGAAAGAACAGCAACATTGCAGGCTGGAAGACGTTGGGAGAATATGACATTCGATTGACGAGACTTCCCAGGCATGCTGGAAATGCAGTGCAAAGATGCGGGGGCTAATTTCACGTAGATATGAAGACGGTAACAACCAGCTGTGTGTTCCGCTTCACCTTTCACTTCATTTTGCTCCCTTTTCAAAGTTTTTCTTTACATCATCTCATAAAAGTTTGACTTTATTCAAATAAACTATAGCTTTTCCCCAAATTATTCCAAAAATTGCTTTCTGTTTTGTTTTCCATATTAATATCTAATTATTATGCATTTCAAATAACTTTTCCCTCTTGTTCTACTTTTGACTTTATTCTCCTAATATTTCAACTTTATTCTCATATTCTAATATTTTGACTTTATTCTGAGAAAATTCCACCCTTTTTTCTCATGAGGTTACATATTGTTTTATATTATGACTTCACTCTTGTAATATTTCAATTTTATCCTCATACAAGTACGCCTTTTTTTTCTTGGAATATTACAAATGTAGTCTTACGCCTTTATTCTCCTAATATTTCGACTTTATTCTCAAAATTACGGCTCTTTTTCCCATTTTTGCTCCCATTTTGTCACTTGTTTAAGAGTAATTTTAGGAAAAGTACTGAGGGTCAGCCATGACCCCTGTCGGCACGTTGGAAACACCTAGTTCACAAGAACAAAAAAGCTACAGGAAATGAAATAAGCCACGTGTTTTAAGTAAATGTCGTCAAAGAAGCCACTTTTAATACATGACATGACGCCTGGACCCACCCTGCTGTGTAGAAATGTATCATATTTTAACAGCAAAACTTCAGTTTTGTGTTCAAAACTAGACTGAAAATCATACGCGTGTGTATTTAGTTAGTCAGTAGCGGATGCAGCAGCTACAACGGCCAAGCTAGACGTCATTTGTGTGCTAATGAAACCACCCTGCTGGCTAAAAGGTAACATTCCTCCTGTAATCATAATTGCACATTACTTACAGACACAAAGTCTGCAAGGAGGAAAGTGTACTAGAGTGATTTCCGCCACAAAAAGTGTCCAACGTCATCAACGGGTGTGCTCAGCTGTCACAAGTGCAACGCAATGAATGATTGTGGCCACTGGGTGTCGCCAAAAAGCCAAGCACCGCCCCACTTCCAGATCACCTGTTTTTAGTTATCCTCTGCACGATGGCGTCTGTGGTGAGGGCGTTCCCGCTGTCGACGGTGCGCAGTATCCCTTGCTTTCTGGGCACCTGCATGCAAAGCAAGAAAAGTATTATTGGTGAAAGCAAGCCCGTTGTTGAACTACGTCCGTACCGCGTACGGGTCAGATCCATCCTTGCTTGGGTACGTATGCGTCTTTCCGTGGCACACAAGGTCCACCTGCGGGACACGGGGCAGTCGCTTTTCAGAGAGACATTGAGAGTGTGGCGGATGAGACGGATCCACGCGTACCTTCAAATGATCCAGCAGATCTTTGGTGACGGCAAACGGCGCGCCGATCACCACCTCGGAGACGTACTAGAAGAAGGAAAGAAAGGCTTAAAGGAGGTCGGCTGCGCAAACGAGCCGCAGCGCAATCGTGTGGGAACGCACGCGGCAGGCCAGGACGCTGAGCGTTCTCTCGTGGACGTTCATGATGGGGTAGTTCTTCCCCTTGTAGCGATTCACCTCCTGCCCGGACGAAAGCGGGCGTGAGGAGAGCATGCCCCGCAACCCCCGTGGGCCCGACAGCCACTCACCTGGTCGAAGTGCAGCCCCACTATGACGTACGGCTTCTCCGCCAGCCTGTGCGCCGCCCGCAGGAAGTCCACGTGGCCAATGTCTGACAGGAGTCAAGGGTCACGTCATCTTAAGAGCACACACTCACGCAACTGACTTATTCCAACATTTTTACTTTTTGTTCAGAATTTTAATAACGCCATCCTTTTATTTCTTTATTTAGACGTCTTCTTCTTTTCCTTTGGGCTTAGCCCTTCAGGGGTCGCCACAGCGGATCAGTTGCCTCCATCTAACTCTGTCTTCTGTATGCTCTTCTCTTGCACCTTCATGTCCTTTTTCCCTACATCCATAAACCTCCTCTTTGCTCTTCCTCTAGGCCTCCTGCCTGGCAATTCAAAACTCAGCAACCTTCTACCAATATATTCACTATCTCTCCTCCGGACATGTCCCAACCATCTCAGTCTGGCCTCTCTGACTTGTTCTCCGAAACCTCTAACATGTGCTGTCCCTCTGATGTGCTCATTCCTGATCTTGTCCATCCTGGTCACACCCAAAGAGAACCTCAGCATCTTCATCTCTGCAACATTACAACACATTTAAATATGTAAAACTGTAGTTTTTATCTGGATAAAATACAAAATATTTGATGTTTATTTCATTATGTCCATTTTCACCCACTATGCGAGAGAGTAATATTTTCTTTTCTTTTGAATGTTAATGTCACCTTAATATTTTCTCATTAAAAATACATTTTATTATCCATAACAAAAATGTAGTCACCTAAAGGCATGATTGTTTATTGATAATTGAAAATATATTTGATATATATACTTAAAACTGCATATATATGCATTATTATGCATGCCCATAATAAGAAATACATAATATGAAATATATTTTATGAATGAAATGAAAGATTAAAAAGGAAAGGCCAGTGAAAGATACGGAAGAGGTCGAAGGAGCCGGCCACGTAGATGATGGTGTCGCCGGGCCGCGGCTCCTGGCCCGAAGCGAACTGGATGATCTTTTGGGAGGTCTGCAGGAACTGAGATACCCCCGTCCAGGGACTGTGGTTATTCTGACCATTGGAGTCCCGTAATCCAAAACAGACACGCCAGCGTACAAATAAGCCACTTGGACTGGCACAAGCATCGTGACCGGGAACACCAACCTTTCCAAAGTTGTCTGGGTGCTGCTGGTAGTTTGTAGCGTCCTAAAAGAGGTGGAGAGGAGGAGCTTAGAGTTCCACACGCATGCTCTCACGAGAGAACGTACTCACTATGTTGCTGTGATGTGCTTTGGTCATGAGGAGCATCCTGCCAACCAGGTCGGTGGTTGAAACTCCCTGCGTTCTCTTACATTCTCTGCAACCCACAAGGTGAATGAAAAGGCATCGCACATTTCTTAGCTGCAGCACCGCGGGAGCGCGAGTTTGACGCCACCTTCAATCTATCTCTAGACCACACCGGGGGTGTCCAAAGTGCACATTCCAAAAAATAGAATTTGACAAAACCACAGCAAAAAGAAAAACATTGTAATTTTAGGTGACATGCAGCCGAAATATTCAGAAAGAGTTTTTTTTTTTTTTAAAGTGGTAATATCATCAAAACAAACAAAACAACAGATAAAGCTGTAATTTGGGGGAAATTGGCCTGCAGAAAGGAATAAATTCAATATATCATGAGAATAAAGTCATAATTATGAAAACAAAAGAATAAAACCCAGCTGTAACCAATAAAGTTAATTTATTATTATTATTATTATTATTATTATTATTCTAATGAGAAAAAGGACGCCATTTTATGACAATAGACTGAGTATATTATGAGTAAAAATAATATAATTTTAGTGGCATAGACTAAGTATTTAAGACAGATATGAGTTTTTTTTATGTTGTCATATTATGAGAAACATAATTCATTCATTTTGATGTAATTTACAAACTTTAGCTGAGCAGAAAGTTGAAAAACTGTGTAACATAAAAGAAAAAGGAATAAAAAGAGCGGAGTGGACTACAAGCAGAAATATACAGAACTTCTGCTGTATGCGTGTTTGGAGTTTGGACACCCCTGCTCTAAAAACCCACAGCAACGACCCGAGACTTTCTTTCAGGAAAAATACTGCTATATATTGGGGTTAATACAGTATTCTTAAAAATTACACACACTCTTTTGTGTACTCATCTACTTTTCCGCCCACTGATGCATCGGCCTGACAAAGTACCTGTAGCGTCCCGACTCTTTCACTTCCTCGTACGTGTCCCTGCCGTCCACCGTCAGCGTTAGGTCGTCTGCAAACACACAAGAGAGCCCGCAGATAAGCACCGGGTTTTTAGACGGTTTCGCCGGCGGGCGCCGTACCTCCGTGCACGCAGAAGTCGCAGTTGTGCTTGTCCATCGTCTCCAGCGTGGTGACGTAGGGCGCTCCCTCCACCACCTCGTCCACCCATTTGATGGCCCGCACCATCTTGTAGCGCTCTTCCTGAGTGAAAACAGGCGGGCCCTTGTGCTTCGTGATCTCACCTGGAGAACCCAACCCACGCAATCAGAACTATTGGAAACATACAACTCCTCCGTGAATCACCACCTTATCGTGGTGGAGGGGTTTGAGTGCCCGAGTGATCCTAGAAGCTATGTTGTAGGGGGCTCCATGCCCCTGGTAGGGTCTCCCAAGGCAAACAGGTTCTAGGTGACAAACCAGACTAAGAGTGATTCAGAAGACCCCTATGATTAAAACCAAGAGGAGTGACCGCACCTCGGGACACCGGGGCCTCACCCTGGAGCCAGGCCTGGGGGAAGGGGCTCGCAGGCGAGCGCCCGGTGGAAAGGCCTTCACCCGTGGGGCCTGGCCGGGCCCCCAAAAAAGCAGCACGGGAGCTCCCTCGCGCAAACCCACCACCTGCAGCGGCAAGCATAAGGGTCCGGTGCCATGCGATTTTGGCGGTGGTCGAGAGCGGGTGTCCGGGCAAACTGGTCTTCGGCGGCCAAATCTGGGTCTTGGGACATGGAATGTCACTTCTCTGGTGGGAAAGGAACCCAAGCTTGTGGAAGAGCCGGAGACATTCCGACTAGATATAGTCGGACTCACCTCAACACCCAGTTTGGGCTCTTGAAGCATTCCTGGAGAGGGGCTAGACCTTGTTCAACTCTGGAGTTGCTGCAGGGGAGAGGCGGCGAGCTGGTGTGGGCTCATTGTTAGCCCCCCAGCTTGGTGCCTCTGTGCTGGAGTCATCCCCGGTAAACGAGAGGGTTATTTCCCTACGCCTTAGAGCTGGGGAAAGGGTCCTGACTGTGGTTCGTGCGTACGCGCCGAACGGCAGTTCAGAGTACCCAGCCTTCTTGGAGTTTATCAGAGGGGTTCTGGAGAGCACCCCAGCTGGTGACTCTATAGCTCTACTGGGAGACTTCAACGCCCATGTGGGCAATGACAGCGTGGCTTGGAGGGGCGTGGTTGGGAGGAACGGCCTCCCTGACCTGAACCCCTGTGGTGTGTTGTTGCTGGACGTCTGTGCGAACCACTGTTTGTCCATAACAAACACCATGTTTGAACCTAAGGATGTCCATAAATGCACTTGGCACCAGGACACCCTAGGTCGCAGGTCTATAATCGACTTTGTGGTCGTATCATCAGACCTGCATCTGCATGTTCTGGACACGCGGGTGAAGAGAGGGGATGAGCTGTCAACTGACCACCACCTGGTGATGAGTTGGATTGGATGGTGGGGAAGGATGCCGGACAGACCTGGTAGACCCAAACCCGTAGTAAGGGTGTGTTGGGAACGTCTGGCAGAATCTCCCATTCGTCGAGTCTTCAACTCTCATTTTCGGCAGAGCTTCGCCTGCATCTCGAGGGAGGACCTGGACATTGAGTCCGAATGGGCCGTATTTCGTGCCTCCATTGCTGAGGCAGCCAGTCGTAGTTGCTGCCGCAAGGTGGTTGGTGCCAGTCGTGGCGGAAAAACCTGAACCCGATGGTGGACACCGGGGGTTAGGGCTGCTGTCAACCTAAAGAAGGAGTCCTATCAAGCATGGATGGCTTGCAGGACTCCCAAAGTAGCTGACAGGTACCGGCAGGCCAAGCGGCATGTGGCTTCGGTGGTGGTCAAGGCAAAAACCCGGGTGTGGGAGGAGTTCGGTGAGGCTATGGAGCACGACTTTCGGTCAGCCTCGAAGAGGTTCTGGCAAACCGTCCGACACCTCAGAAAGGGGAAGCGGTCCCCAGTTCACACTGTTACAGTGCGGACGGGGGCTTGCTGGCCTCGACTGAGGATATAGTTGGTGGTTTGAAGTAATACTTTGAGGCCCTTCTCAATCCCACTGACATACCTTCCGTAGAAGAAGAAGGTGTGAGGATACGTACGTGGACGGTTCTATTACCGTAGATGAGGTATTTGGGATAGATAAAACACCCACCAATGGCAAGACTCCGGGGGTGGACGAGTTCCGCCCGGAATTCCTCAAGGCTCTGGATGTTGGAGGACTGTCTTGGTTGACACGCCTCTTCAACATTGCATGGAAGTCGGGAACAGTACCTCTGGACTGGCAGACCGGGGTGGTGGTCCCCATTTTTAAAAGGGGTGACCGGAGGGTGTGTTCCAACTATAGGGGGTCACACTCCTCAGCCTCCCTTGGAAAGTCTACTCCAGGGTGCTGGAGAGAAGGGTACGGCCGTTAGTCGAACCTCGGTTACAGGAGTTGCAATGTGGTTTTCATCCTGGTCGTGGAACACTGGACCAGCTCTACACCCTTCCAAGGGTACTGGAGGGTATGTGGGAGTTTTCCCAACCGGTCTACATGTGCTTTGTAGACTTGGAAAAGGCATTCAACCGTGTCCCTAGTGGTGTCCTGTGGGGGGTGCTCCGGGAGTACGGGATAGATGGTCCGCTACTACGTGCCATTCGGTCCTTGTACAATCGAAGCAGGAGCCTGGTTCGCATTGCCAGCAGTAAGTCGAGCTTGTTTCCGGTGAACGTTGGCCTCCGCCAAGGCTGCCCTTTGTCACCGATTCTGTTCATAATCTTCACGGACAGAATTTCTAGGCGCAGTCAAGGTGTTGAGGGAGTACAGCTTGGTGACCTTAGGATCTCGTCTCTGCTATTTGCAGATGAAGTGGTCCTGATGGCCTCATCAGGACGTTCAGCGTTTACTGAAGCAGTTTGCAGCGTGCAGAGTGTGAAGCTTCTGGGATGAGACTCAGCACCTCCAAATCCAAGGCCATGGTTCTCAGTTGGAAACGGGTGGACTGTACCCTCAGTGTTGGGAGCAAGGTCTTGAACAGGTGGAGGAGTTCAAGTATCTCGGGGGATACTTGGGGGAGGGAGGGATGGTTGGAGTGCAAGGTTGACAGACGGATCAGTGACGCGTCAACAGTAATGCGGTCACCGAACCGGACCGTCGTGGTGAAGAGAGAGCTGAGTCGGAAGGCAAAGCTCTCTGTTTACCGATCGATCTACGTTCCCACCCTCACCTATGATCATGAGTTATGGGTCATGACTCACCCTAAGAGATAAGGTGAGGAGCTCCGCCATCCGGGAGGAGCTCAGAGTAGAGCCGCTGCTCCTTCACATCGAGAGGAGCCAGTTGAGGTGGCTCGGGCATCTAGTCCGGATGCCTCCCGAGCGCCTCCCTGGTGAGGTGTTACGGGCATGCCCAGTCGGGAGAAGGTCCCGGGGAAGACCTAGGACACGCTGGAGGGACTATGTCTCACAGCTGGCCTGGGAACACCTTGGTGTCCTCCCGGTGGAGCTGGAAGAGGTTGCCGGAGACCGGGAAGTCTGGACATCGCTACTGAGACTGCTGACCCCCGCGACCCGGACTATCGCTACCTACATCTGACCCGTATTTACGGCAAGCGTGCGTGACTGCAGATCCATCTGCTGGATTCGTGGGGTCACCGACCCATTTGGCCGGGCCCCGATGCAAGTGGACTATACCGTCCTCATTTATACCTGCAATAGTTTCATAGAAAACCTGTTTACAATCTTCTAAACACGGTTTTTAACATTATTAGAGCCCTCTGGACATAAAATAGCATCCCTATAGTCACCTTTACACACCTATTACCCAATTTAGTAGACACAATAAGAGGAAATAAGACATCTCACACATGTTAGCATCGGATGGGTTCTTTGCTTTTTTTACTTCCTCTTATGTGCAGTACTTCCTACAGTGGCTATTGTCTCATCAGTGTAACATGACTGGCCCAGTGACCAGTAAAATGTACTACAAATCACCACAATACATTTCCTTTACTTGATTACCAACGGAAAGAAACTATAAAAAAACGACAACCCCAGTCCAGCCCCACAGTTCTTCCCAATGCTATCATCTCCTTAGTCGAGACAGCGTCTTTGAATGTGTCTTCTGAATGCCTCATCTTTGAATTTTACTTCAATTAGCCATTTTTAAAATTGAAAACGCCTCATTTAGGCCAGAAGTTGCTTAAATTTGGTCGTTTTTATGCTATTTCAACCAAAAAACCAGTGACGACTCGTTTGTATATTTTTCAGAAACTGTGATAGGCGGCTAACTAATGAGGAAGGCTGACCTTCTGATCATGAAGTTGCATTGACCAGTCTCTGAAAAGTTGGAATGAAAAAACCTTTGGCCCATTGTAGCAGCTGTGGCTGTGGGCAACCTCCTGGTGTTGTTCCCCCCCCCAAACAACCGGTCACATTCACATTCACACCAGTCGGGACGGTGTGGACGGAGCCTTACCGTCTGTGTGCACGCCCACAACGAGGTAATCCCCCATGGCCTTGGCCTGGCGCAGCTGGTTGGAGTGGCCGTAGTGAACCATGTCGTAGCTGGGAGACAACGCACAGGGCTAGGGTTACCTCTGCACGCAGCTTCTCAACCAATATTGTCTTGACTTTATGCAAAATACACAAAATATATGTACCTCTACGTGCGTAGCATGTGCTTTTATGCAGGAGAATTTGTGTAATCATAGAAGGTTCAGTAACGATGGAAGCCACGCTACCGTTTCAGTAACACTTTTAACGGTGTAAAGATGTTAGCCCGTGTATGATCAAACCAAAACGGATTATTTTTTTATTATACAGCATGACCGACAATTGTTTGGCCTTTGTAACCAACGTGTGTGAGTCAGGTCCCTAATCCAATAAAAGATCATGAAAAAATTGGCATGCAATACTTTTAGCGTAGGACCTATCATTCGACATGGTTATGGATCAATACGTGGTGTGATTGAGAATATATTTCCCAAACTGTCTTTAAATGCAATGGTAGTTTATTGACGGTCCGTAATGTGAACAACCAGAATTTAGAGCAGTACTTCCCATGACAGAGCAGTCTGGGCACAGTGAGGGGGAACTACCACTGCAGCTACATAGGCGAATATCCAGCGTCTAACCTGAAACCAACTTGACCATGGTACCCCGCTGATGTGTCTGCACGGTGGTGTGTCCTTTACTTCTACTTCCCGGTGGCGGGAGTCGAGTGTCAACCCGCTCTGAGGCGCATTTACAGCACCTCCTGTGTTGGAGTGTAGCCCAGAGTTACAAATGCTACACGGAAACCGGACTGGCCCAAAGTCGTGACGGAAGCCGATTTTATCGTGTCGGATTGGGACGTCCCTTGTAAATTGTATCCCCCCCCAACTTCGTAAACTTGCAGTAGTTTGCAATAAACAATTGCCCCCATGATTTCTGCGTTAACGGAATCGCAGAATTGGCCAATAAAAACAGAATTTACTGCGGAAATCGACATCTTGGGAATGAAATGCTGTCATCGTGGGGACACACTCCAATGTTGAAATGATGACAAACACCAAAGTTGCCGGAACCTCCTCTTAGCTTCCTTCCCGCTAGCTTCCATTCACGGAGCTAGCACGCCAGCATGCGGTTTGTTGAGGGTTTTGTAGCAAAGTGTGCAGAAGCTGACGTGCCATTAGCAAAGTTAGCATGCAGACTACATGCATTTCTCAAATGTCCTCCTATAAAAACTATGCCGATACTATCAAACTTTTTTTCACTTTCACTTTCTACGACCAGCACTTCAACTGACTGTTAACTTTGTGTTTTTCTGAAAAAGTGAACCGGACTCCGACTCCAAGGGGACCGCGCCGGGCCACAAGCATTAGTGGGGGCGAATGAAAGGAGGAGACGAGGGCCAGACGTCTTACGTAAGAGGGCAGATTTTCCCACAAGCAAGCGAACAAGCAACCGGGAAAGAAAAGGTACACCCGTGTCTTTGTCTCTTTAGCGGCCGGCGCGCCGTGACCGGGTCACTGTGAGCCGATGAATTATTTATTACCAGCGCCTGTCAGTGGACACCCGGGCGGACGTCGCCTGATCTTCTCGAGACAGCTCCAGAGACTAAGGAGTTTTCTTTTTTTGTTGTTTTTTTACAGTGTTGATAAAGTCCCCTATGATATTTACTCATTTTTGTTATATAATGTAATATTTATAGGCTTGATATTTATCATTGATTTATGGGTATTTTAGCCATTTCCTCTTATTTTGAAGAGTTTAGATTTGATTTAAAATGTATATGTATTCGTTTACATTTTGACCTGTGCTTTTTTTAATGCTTTTTTATTTTTAGAATTTTTATTTATTTATTCAAAAATTCATACATTTATTTATTTTTTAAATCTATATATTGATAATCTTGCCATTTCAAAATTGTGGTTTTTATTGTGATGAAATAGAAAATATTTGATGTTGGATTATATTTGATTAAATTTTTACGCACTGTAAAATAAGAGTAAGTAAGTAATAAGAGTTATTTGTGTAAACATTTTGTTTTGTTAGAATTTTTATGTCACTCTATTATTTGCCCATTCAAAAAAAAAATTTAATTATTAATTAAAATAGACGGCGACACATCTTGTATTCATTTTGCCAATTCAAAATGTTATTTGTAATATATTTTATTATTCATATTTTAAAATGTTTATTTATTTATGTAATTTTTACCCACTATAAAAAAGGAATATTTTTACTGAATATTTAGTATAATTTTTACTTATCCTATAATAAAAAATAGGCTGACCTTTTCATAATTTTGCCAATTGAAAATGTAACTTGGGTACTATAAAAAATAACATTTTATGCTATAAATATTTCATGTTTATTTTTGCAATTTTTTACTTAAAATTTGTAATTTAATTTGTTTTATAATAAATACAAAAACCGAGGATGTATGTAAAACGGAAATGTTTGACATGAAATGAAGAACTGCAGGCAGGACAAAGACGTAAAGTTTCCCTGGTTGAGGCAATAATAATAATAATAATTGTAATAATCATACTCATAATCATAATCATAATAGTAATCATAATAACATTGAAGCATCAGATGAGACATTTGGAGTCCACGTGTGCCACCTCAGCAGAGGACAGCGTGGAGGAGGACTTTACCCGTCCTTACCGATGATTCTCTGACAAGTCACCTTTGACCCCCTTCCCACTGTCCCACATGACCAATGAGAGCGGAGAGAAGGCGGCGGCGTCCTCGACAGATGCCGTGATTGTGCCTTCTCCTTGGAATGTTGCTGACAACGCTAAAGGCCGAGAGAGGGGGGTGAGGGGCGGGGTCTCCGACGACGCGCTCAGTGCCGGGCCGTGCGGGGCGAGGCAGGTGCGGGTGGTCGGCCGGGTCGGGCCAACAGCGCGAGCCGTGTTGACATGGGCTCTCTTTGCATGCTCACCCCAGCGGTTAACATTCTGGCATCCCAAACATTCTGAAACATTCCGCCAAAGAGCAGCGCCAAAGCCGCGCATACATAACCCGAATTCTACGCGTGAAAGGCGCCGTAATCCGGGGCCTTCGCACGCGCAAAACCAAAACATTGACTTCGGCTGCTGCACCACAAAGCGGAGCAGGTGGGCATCTTAAAGGGGCCGTCGGGAACGTTGTGCTGCTCAGGTAACACAACAGACATCGCCACGTCCCGATGACAGCGAACGCATCACTGTGCCCTTCACGTTGATTTCTATTAAAGATGCATTCATGCTCACATCTGGCAGACACCACATCAAAATCACAAACTGTCAGGGCGGACTGTCGGGGATAAATAGACAAAATGGTTTTAAATGCTGCAAAAGCAAAAGAAAAACGTGTGGCGATGCTTAAATATTGATAATTACCGTCAGTTTCCATCTTCTTGCCTTATTTTGGAAAATACTGCCGGACTCTACGGTCAAATTTAGATAAGAAAGGTAGTTAAATATTACAGCAGGGGTGTCCCACGACACATAAAAAACAGCAAAAACGGTCATTTTACAAGAATAAAGTCAAATATTATCCAAACAAAAATTGCAATTAACTAGAAAAAGTTAAAGGTAATTTCACAAGAAAACTAACATCTGTAGTAGCATAAAGTTTAAATTGTAAGGGGAAAAATGTTTTTTTAAGTCGTACTATTGTGAGAAACAAACGAAACAACAATTTGCTTGCAGAAAAGGTTAAAAAGTTACAGGAATAAAGTCAAAATATTACGAGAAGATAGTCGCATTCTAGAAGCAATTTTAGGAGATTAAACTTGGTAAAACAATGTCCGTTTTAAGTTGTGCTTTTATGAGAAACAAAACAACAATTAGGACGCAAAAAAAGTTATAATATTATGAGAATAAAGTCCAAATATTATGAGAAAAAAGTCGTATTCTTGTGGGGGGGGGGCAGCAATTTTAAAAGCTTGAACTTCTAATATTATGAGTATAAATACTATTTTTTAAATTTCTGCTATTATGAGAAACAAACCAAACAACAATTCAGTCGCGGAAAAGGATGTTACGAGAGTCAAAATATTATTAGAATATACTCATATTCTAATGGGGGAATATGTAAACAATTTTGAGTCATTAAACTTGTAACATAATGCCATTTTTAAGTTGTACAATTATGAGAAACAAACCTAACAACAATTAGGTCGCAGAAAAGGTTATAATGTTACGCGAGTCAAAATAGTCAAAAGTCAAAATATTACGGGAAAATACTGGTATTCTAATGGGGGGAAATATAAACAATTTAACGTGATTAAACTTGTAATATTATGAGTAAAATAATGCCATTTTTAAGTAGTACAATTATGAGAAACAAACCAAACAACAATTAGGTCGCAGAAAAGGTTATAATGTTACAGGAATAAGTCAAAATATTACAAGAAAATAGTCATATTCTGTTATTTTAGGAGGATAGAGTTGATATGTTAAATAAAATAATATGTTTTTTTTAATTGTAATATTATGACTGAAAATACACCATAATAAATATCGCTAAAGTTGTTAAATGATTGTAAAATTTGCTCGGGTAGGATAAGCGGCATAGAAAATGAATGAATGAATGAAAAAAAGCTACAATATTATGGGATTATTGCTGGAATATTTTGGAAAATGTAAAACAAGTGGCCCTCGCTGAAAACAGTTGCCCCCCCCCCACCTCCCAGATTGGTGCCTTCCGCCTACCAAGTAGTCACGTTTGTGTGACCTGATAGGACGCAAAGCATGGTTATTATTATCATTACATATTATATACAGTTGTGCTTGAGGGGAAACGTTTGTCAAATGTGCGGATTGTGTGAGCCCCCCAGGCCGCATGTTGCTTACCCACTAAAGTGCAAAAGGTCATTCCCAGTCATGTGATGTCCGGGCAGCGGTTTGTTGGGAAAGGCCTGTTTTGTTTATGATAATATTTATAACATGTTTGTTATGTGGATGCACTGAGTGGTGCAGGTGTACCTAATGAGGTGGGCACTGAAGGTAGAATTGGGCGAGACCCCCCCCACCCTTTTTTTGAATGTCACGACAGACATGTCCACTTGAGTTATCCCCCCCACTCAGGTCAAGCCACTCACCAGCCATCGCACCACACCCGGACCCTCCGCCTCCTCTTCTCCGGGCTGCACGCTGCGGCTCCCGGCGTCGAGCCCCCCTCCTTCCCGGCCGGCGTGCCCACCTGATGGTGGGGGTGCCTGTGGTTGTGGTGTCCGTTTTTGATCATCTTTCCGAAGGCCGGAGTCTCCGCCGGGGGTCGTGACAGCCGGGCGGCTAACGTCAAGTCACCGACGGCAGGTTGTGTCGCATCCGGCGGCGGTGGGCTGCGTCGACGCCTCCCCGCTTCCACCCGTGGACGCGGGGACGCTCGCTAGGTCAAGCCACCTGCAGGAAGCACGGTAGGTGAGATACAGCCATAAACGCCCTTCGCCCCGCATTGACTTTGTTTGTGTTAATTTTGAAAGGGTGTTGCCAGGAAACGCAATGTACCGAGAGGTGGCTTTACACCGGTCAAATCACGCGATGAGCTGCGGCGTTATTACATAATGACGCTGCTCGGTGATAAACATGACTGTGCCGAGTTTGATGTCTTCACCGATGAATTTAAAAGAAAAAGGTAACCTACAAATAAAATATGACGTAATCATAACAGTAATAATGCTAGCGATAATAGTAGAACGATATATAATATTTTCACGTATTACTACTACTAATGCAATTAAAGCGAAAGTGCTTTACGGTACAGACAAAGACATTAAAGACTTCTAAGGCGATAAATAAACAAACGTCTGCGGAGGTAGTAGTTACACGGTATTGCCAGCAGAGGGCGTAGAAGAGCTATACTGCTGCTTGTAATAGAATATGAATTCATTATGGACGCATTTAAATAAATAATATCCATCCATCCATTTTCGATGCCGCTTATCCTCATAATATATTCAATTAATTATATTACATATATTAAAACATAATATTAAAGTAATCCCTCGCTATTTTGTGGTTGATTAGCTAAAAAAAAAAAGACTAGTTAAGCACTATTTTATTTAAGCATTTTAATGCATAACAGCAGCTTAATGAGGTAAACTAGGAATATGGGGCATTCAGAAGACGCATTCAAAGGTAAATCGAGTGCATTAATAAAAAAATAGTATAATATAAACGATAAATGGAGCAATCCCTCGCTGTTTTGTGGTTGAACATGCATATTTAATCACAATTTATATATTTAAGTTAAGCATTTTCAAGCATAATAACAGCTAAATGAGGTCATCTATAAATGTGGGGCATTAGGAAGACGCATTCAAAGGGAAATATAGTGCATACATATAAAATGATTATAATATCAAAGATGCATTTATTAAATGGATCATATTAAATGGAGTAATCCCTCGCAATTAAAGCAAATTTGAATTATTTTTTGAGGGGGGACCTAAAAGAATCATTTTCCCATCTAAAACATGGGAATCAACTGAGACGCCAAGGTGAGGTTGCAGTGTTGCACTTCGGCCACCAGGTGTCAGCCATGTTACACCGATGAGACAAAAGCCAGCGCAGGAAGTGCTGCACAGACAGGAAGTGAACAAGCAACAATTAGGAACTCTCCTAGCTTGTGAGCGAATATTATGTCTTATCATGTCCTATTTCCTGTTATTGTGTTTGATTTTTAGTGCATGCAGGGATTAAAGCCGACACGCAGCCAAGGAGCGGTTAGTGGCGCGTGTGCGGGGTTGCCAGATGTGTTAAACGAGCAGGATGGCGGCATAAATTGTGCAGCTTCAGGGAAGTGGGGCAGGCAGGAAGTGGGTGAAGATGAAGGATGCCGCCCTAGATTTGCCCACGGCGCTCACCTTAACCCCGTCCGCCAAATCAATCAACTCCTCCGAGGCCGTCTGGTCCGGAGGATCGGCGGGAGGGGGACGCCACGGCGAAGGCCTGCGCGAAGGCGCTTACGGATGACTAACTCACCGCCGCCGCTAATCTGGGACAAGCGCGCCGCTTAGACATCCTTCACGACTCTCACGGTTTGGGCGCCAGAAATGCGTCCGCCGAGGTTCGCCCAAGTGGGTCGCCTTTTTTTGGATCACAAGAAAAGAATCGATGCCAGCGGAGTATAACATACCAACATAAAAAAAAAAAAAAAGTTTCTTTTTACCAGAATCAAACCGGGTCACTGAAAAAATCCAAACGTTTTTTGGTTGTTTTTTTTTTTTACATTTTATTGATCTTATAGAAAATAAAGTAAGCTGTATCAACAAACATACAATATATACATCAATAACTTAGACACTTAAATCCACACTGTTTAAATATATATACACATATACTATATATATATGTATATATATACACCGATACATAGGACTTATCTACAGATTGCAAAAAGTACAATAATTTTGTTATAAATACACGGGAATGGTGTCCCTTCTCATACAAAGTACAACCCATACAGAAAAAGCATGAATGAAATCACCGTTTGCGTTACTCGCATTGGACGACACACACACCTGCTCGTGGACACGCCAACTGTTTACAAAGTTTAAGGACAGAAAAAGCCAACAAGTGCTGCCGTTTATCCCGTCTTATCTTGCAATTATTGCCCGAGCACATCAACAGGAAGGAAAATAGGACGCCTTATCGGAACCGCACCAGCGTAACAGCACAGGAACCTCTCTCTCTCTCTCTCTCACACACACACACACACACACGCACACACACCTTGGGTTTATTCCCAAGACTCCATAGAAGGAGTGTTAGGGCCACGTGGAAAAATGTGGGTGAAAAAGTCCTTTAGTTACACAAATGAAGTTACTTTTTGGTAGAAGGAAAAAAATGCAGCAATAAAGTGGCATTTTTAAGCAAAAAAACAACAACCAAAAAGTCGTTTTGCTTGGAATGTTTCTTTATCCTTTTAAGAAGACATATTTTTCTTTTTCTGATAGAATTACCAATTTTTCTATATTTTTTTAAGTAATATGTCACATTTTTCTGTAGTTCTCACATGTAATAAACTCTTAATGTTTATCTCCTTTTTCATATAAATGTACAATAACACAACTTTGTGAAAAAGAAATCCATTTTTGTTCTTTTTTGTCACCAAATTCCAATGAGGTCATTTTGTTGAGAAATGACCTCCTTTTTCTTGCAGAAAGTTTTTTCGTTATTCTTGCAATATACCACTTTTTCCCCCCAAAAATGTGTAGTTTGTTACTCTAAATTCCAAAAAGTATTACCTGGTAAAAATTACAAGATGATCCTACTTTACGTTTTTGCAGAACATGAAAATAATTCTTGGAAAATGTGTTTTTGTTTATTATTCCAAATGACGTCATTTTTTCTATGCTATTCAGGTAAAAGTCAAATTTTTTCATAAATGATGACATTTTAATTGCAAAATCGTTGTGTTCTTTCTTCTTGTGATATTTTTTAAAATATTTTAATATTTTTTAAACATTTTTTTCCCACAAAAATCCCCACTTTATTTTTTTTTTGGCTAATTCGGACATTCTTCTTTTTTCCTACTAAATTGAGCCATTGACAATTTATTTCAGAACATTCTGACTTTTCTCTTGAAATTGTTTATTCCTTCTTTTTGCTGAATTTATTATATTATTCCTGTAAAATAACTTTTATACTCTGCTATTATTTAAAATAATAATAATAACAATAGCAATCCTTCTTTTTCTTAATTCTACAAGTTCAGAGTGAATTTATTATTTTCTTCCAGAAATGACTTTTTTTAAATTAAAATAAATCACAATCATTTTCCTCATAAAATGACTGTTGTCTTGCAAAATAATAATAATACTTCATTTTTAAAATGATACAACTATTTGAAAAGAAAAACCTTATTTTTTGTAAAACTGTGTTTTTTGTAGGAGGTTCATTTTGATTTTTTTGGTAACGTTATACTTTATCCTTAATGTTTTACTTTTTGGAGATATTTATCCTGAAATGACACATCTGTGAGATAAAATGGATGCATTTTGTCCCACAACAATGCCACTTTGGGGAGTTTTTTGTCTTGTGGTTGCATATAACAGTATAGTTTTTCTCCCTAAAAGTGGCTCTAATACTCCTTCGCATCTACAAGCCAAAGTCCCAGAGCCTAAAAACACCCGAAACAAAACATCAGTACGTATAAAAAAGAAATAATGGAGTATACCACCATTTAGTCCACACTGATGTCTCACTTTTTGTGGTTCTTTTAGCCCGAGGTTTGTTGCCAGACAACTTTGTGTACCAGAAAAGTCTTTCGCCCGCGGATGGCCGCTCTGACGGCAACGTGAAGAAAATCAACAAAGCGGGTACAGAAACATCCATGATTACGACAGACTGCGGCAATACTGATTACGCCTCTTTCCCGCCTTTCCACTGAGTTGCATAATAAGGGTCACTTTTCTCCCCCCATCCCATAATAGTCATCAACACCGATGTACTGTAGCTACATACGAGGCTCACACTCGCCGGCCTAACGAGCTGTCGCGCGCAAAAGTAGCCAAACGTGCAGCCGCGCTGTGATTGAGGCGAGAAATACAGTAATCCCTCGTTTAGCGCGGTTATTTGGTTCCAGACCCGACGGCGATAGGTGAAGTTCTGCGAAGTAGGATTGCTTAAGTGCGATTTGTTACATTATTAGAGCCCCCTCCGCATGAAATAACACCCCTATAGTCACCTTTGCGGTCCAACATACCGGCTGAAATTCCTTGATTGCCCCTAACCCTAATCCTAACCCTAGGTTTGTTGTTTATCACGCTTAATCGGTTTATTTTGGGAATTGAAAAAGAGTAGGTTTTCTTATTCGGAAATGGAATTTTTTGTAGTAAAATCCTTCTCCATGTGTTTTTTTTTAAAATATGGTCAGTACATGAAGAAGAGAGAACTAGATTTTTTACTTCCTGTTCTCTGTACCGTACTGTATTGTCTCATCAATGGAACATTACTGACACCTTGTGGCCAGTGTAGAGTACTACACAACACTTTCAATGCCTTATCGTCGCTTCATTCAGTCATTGTTGTGTTTGAAAATGCCTAAATCAGGCGGGGAAAGTGTAACATGTGATGAAACGTGCATATTGTTGACTAATAATAGGCTGTGCTCAACCACAAAACAGCATGATTTGTATTTTTGGAAAACCGCGGCGTGGAGTTTGGAGCGCAGAGCGGCGAGGGATTACTGCATTGTGGTGTTACGCATTCAAAATGTGGAGGCGGCATTTTGTTCTGTTAATACTGACACAAACTCGCAAACGTATCATTGAAATGAACAGCAAAAATAGAAATAAATGAGGCGAGAAGCAGCATCTTGCCGCCATCGTGTGGTCATACGGCGGTACTACATTTGCGTCTTTCCTCTTTGCCGGGCGACAGCTCAGGTTAGATCGTGTAGCTAGTGCGAGTGTGTGCTATTTTATATATATATAAATATATATATATAAATAGATGTGTGTGTTGGAGCCATAAAGAGGCCGTAGAGAAGATCGGGTGCTACTTTGACCCCGCAGAAAGACACTTTAAAAGACACACGGAAAAAGATTTACTCCACAACAGCAATACCAACATCAACACCGGGCTACGTCCGACACACCTTTTTTCTTGTACTCTTAGTCTTTCGGTAAAAAAGCCGTCGCCGAGACGCTCGGACGGTTGGGGGTGAGAGGATGCGAAACCTGGCACAGAAGTCTACGTGGTCCCGCCGCGTCTTTGAGCCCTTTTCTGACAAGCCAACCAAAATCAATTCATGGCCGGAGCGGCTTCTCTTCTGTTTGCTGTTTTTGGTTTTTCTACACTTTTCTTTTTAAATGCCGTGACCTGTTTTGTCCTGAGCAAAACAAGCGTAGTGCACGCCAACCCTCCGCCAATCACGTCGCTGCTGCAAACGGTCGCAAATTTGGTTGCAAGATGTTTGAAATCACGGGACGCTCAGATTTTGGGTGCACTTGTGTCAAAACGTGCGGTTCTCCTCCATGCAAATACACCACGCGGTGGCGCCGTTACTAAGCCCCGTGAATGGTTTGGACTTGAAACTTCTCACACAGCTCCGCAAAAGGCCGTTTGGCCACCAAATGTGTCACATTTGAGCAAGATGGGCTGAAAAACATGGCCGCCGTGAAGCGAAACATTTTTACTCTGGTAGCACAGAACGGGCCAACCCATACGGGAGGGGGGGGCGCCCACAAGTCTCATGTTGCCAGTCATGGGGTGTCCCAAACTGGGAATGATGTGGGAATTTTTACTGTCAATTTCCAGATAATTCCCATTAAATTCCCAAAGTTCTATGTCATTTTTTCCAAATATTCCAGAAAATTGAACAAATAATCAGATTTTTTGACTTCCTTCTTTAAATAAGAGAGAGGCTGCTGTCAGGATGTGCACCTCAAATAGGGATGGCCACTTGATCGCCCATTTATCATGACATCATGACATCAATGATTTGTTGTCTATCACGGTAAATTTCCGCCCAGCAAGATTATTTTCATATTTAGAGCATCTGAATGGTTTTTAATCGGACCGAAGCCCACTAGACACGAAGTAACACCCCTATAGTCACATCTACACGCCCATTACCCAATCTAGTACACATGATAAGACATGAATAAGACATAATAGACTTCTTTGTTGTTCTTTTTTGGACCTCCTGTTCTGTACGGTACTTCCTGCGGTGGCTATTATCTCATCCATGTAACATTAGTGACACCTAGTGACCGGTGTGGCATACTACAAATCATCTTACCTTTGTATGTACTTCCTTTAGCCATTTTTGGGCTTGGAAATGCAGTGAGCATTTATTAATTAACATGTTTTTGACCGGGAGAGTGAAGTGAAAGTGTGGGAGGGATTACTGAGTTTTTCAAACGGGATGGGAGTCCTGAACTCCTGTCGTTGCGTGGATGGAGCGGACGGCGCCTCTGCTGGTTGCAGCCGAGTAGCGCGCCAAATCCTTTTGCCCTTTCCGCATAAAAACAAAACAAAAGGAGACACGGGAATCCCTCAGCTTCATTCCCGAACGGTTCGGTAATCGTGCCATGACTGAAAGCTGCCAATTATTTGCCAAAAACAATGTATATTTCAGCAAAGTCTACAAAGCATTTGGAAGTGAACTAAATTCAAAAGTATTCCACACTGATCACTAGGTGTCAGTAATGTCACGTTGATGACAAGCAAGGAACTTGTGTATGTCTTATTTTCTCTTATTATGTCTACTGTATTGGGAAATACGAGTTCAAAGGTGACTGTAGGGGTGCTAATTCATGTCTACAGGGCTCAAATAATGTTAATAGCCATATTTGCAAAGTCGTAGCAGGTTTTCTACTCTAACTATGAAAATATTCCGTATTTTCCGTAAATAAGGAATATTACTTCACGTCCGTGTCTGGAACCAATAATTAGGACGGCATCGCACGGCAGCGTCATTTGAAAAATCCGACATTATATGATTGACCAAAATGCAGCGCGTTCTCCCCTCCCTGGCTCCGCGGAGCCCCCGAATGACAGCGTCGCTTTTGTAACTAACACCACGGAAGAAGCAAGAAGAGGATATCACAGATGCCACGACGACAGTTGACCTTGTTTACACCACCTAAGTTTAGCTTCTACGGACTTGTTTCAAAAATAGCACAGCATTGACATCTATACAGTGAACGACACTGCCAACTTTGTCACTGAACACGTCACGTCACGCGCTACCTCACAGGACGCGCCTAGAGTCACTAGAAAAAGCTATCAGACTTCAATAGTAAGCCACTTTCGGTACAATTGCAAAAGAAATGAAAAAACAAACAAAAACGAGTCACGGATGCTTTTTTCCCCTCGATCGGATTTCTATAAACAACGGAAGGAGTTCTACCCGGTAACAAAAAGCAATAAGTTAACATTAGACAAAGATTTTCACACGATTTTTAACGATTAAAACAGTAAAGCTCGTGAAAGATGATTTTTCTTTTGGGGTTTTTTCGTACGGCCGAAAAAACGGTCGGTCGGCGCGTGGAAAAAAACCCAAAATTCCTCTTTCAAACTAAACCCCACCGTAGTGTCTACGAGCAACAAGAACATTCAAGCGTTGCGTCCCGTCCGCAACAAATGATCCTTTTTTTTTGAATTTTCAGTGCATACACGTATTATTATTGCATCTACCGGTCATACTGATCATGACTAGTTTGTTAAATGCTGTCACAGGGCAGGAACGGATGCTAAGATTTGGGGAAGCATGAATTCACGCCTGCGCTCCTGATAGACATTTTGGGGCTGTTGTAAAAAGACGTCTGCAGCTTCCTCGTCGTCAGTAGCAAGTCAGTGCATGATAACAATTGCCGGTTTGTGGTCTTCCCTTTCTTTTTGTGAATATTGCGCAATCTGCGAGGGGTCCCAAACCAACCCCCTGAACCAACAACTGCCTCGATTCGGTCGTCCCTAAAATCAACAGTGGCTGCTCCAATCAGATGTTGACCCTGGAAGGTTACAATGCACTGACTATCCCGAGCCTTCCCGCTACTACGACCGGGCCTCTGTTTTGGATTTGACGATGGTGATGACGCTGGTGGCGGCCACTTTACCGGGTATGAGGGGCCCGATGACCGAGGCCATGGGCCCGCGGGCCGAGGGGACGGGGTTGCGGGCCACAGTCCTGGCGAAGCTCTGCAGGGCCTCGTACTTTGAGCGCAGAGCGTCCAGCTCCACCTTCATGCTGGCGTTCTCCGTGGCCAGTTTGTCCACTTCCTGCTGCAGCTGAGCCTTCTGCTTCTCCAGCTCCTCCTTCTGGGTGACCCGCTTCACCCGGCAGCTGGCGGCGTAGCCTCGGTTCTTCAGCGTGCGCCGCCGCTGCTTCAGCTGCAGGATCTCCTCCTTGGACAGGCCCCGCAGGTGCTGGTTCAGCTCGCGCACCGACATGCTCACCAGCTCGTCGTCCGTCAGGCTGGTGCCATTCTCCCCTGGCTCCCGCTTCACCTGGGAACGTGGGTCTGTTATTAGCACCGGCCTTTTCTGATGTCCGACTCGAATTCTGCGGCGTACCTTCAAGGCCTTGCTTCCCTTGTTTGGAGTAGTCATGCCACGAGAGCCACGTCCGCCTGTGCTGCTGGCTGGTCTGCGAAAAGAAACGTCACGCTCAGTTGGCACGCACGTGAAAGCATTTGGCCGTGTGGCTTATTGCACAACACAGCAGCAACAGAACCAATGTTGTAATAGCCGCCCGGGAGCAAGCTGCTTAATCGACATCAACACGGAGTGTACTCAGGAGCGGTGAGATGGATTTTTAAGCACACAAACGGCGTTACCAGAACTTATCTGGACCTTCTTCCATATACAAAAGTGGGGCTTTTGCCACTTGAGGAATTGAACAAAAACGCAGTTTACTGTTTTGCACGCTCAGGTCAAGTTCAGCACAAAAATGCTTCACTCTACAATATCGTTCTGCCAATGTTGGGGGTGCCAAAACCCCCAAAACAAACTTGCTCACATCCCTGTGAAAGTTCAACGTTTCTTGGGATGGCGATGCATGTTCCTCCTGAAGAAATGGGCATGGAGGCGGGGGGGAGGCGTGACAGGCAGTCCATCCTGAGGGTTAAAAACACCACCAGAGGTGTCATGTCAAAAATTACCTGCCAGCTTCCGTAAAACCAAAGAAGAAGAAGAAGAAGCCGCCCTCCCGTCGGTTATCTCGCCGCCGCCGTCCCTTTTGCTCATATGTAAATCTCGTCTCATAAGATTCCCAAAGCCCCTCCGGAACGAATGAATGTCGTATCTGGAGGTTTCGCTGTACTAATGATCAGAAATATAAAATTCAAATGGCTTAGTTGGCACATTTTATGAGCCGCTAGTCTTTTTAGTGTCAGGAATTTTGGAGAACAAAACCCAGTTTGTCAGAGTGCAGACTGTCCGAGACGACTCAGCAAGGGGCACGGACGGACTGGGGATGAATAAAAGGCACGCCTTTGAGCCACCTACGCGCACACGCACACGCACACACACGCGGGACATGGCTTTTGTGTACTGGTATGGGATGGGCAGCGCCTAAATGGTAATCCCATTGAAAAGGGGGGAGGGGCTTAGCCAGGACTATAAGGAGCTGCTTTTCAGACGGACAAAAGGTTGGGTGTCAGCCGCCGTCTTTGCCGGGATCCAAGTTCTAAGCAACACAGATTCACGGACGTGTGGCCGCAGGTGCTTTACGCCGCACACCATAACTGCTGTGTCAGCGACGCGGGCGCCCATCGCGGCGAGCCAAGCTAGCACATTGCCTCGGTAAGCTGATTTACACAGCCCGGTGGCATGTTTGCACTGAGCACACAAACAAACGCATGTCAAGCTGGGTGGGCCGGGGGCTGGGCGGAGGCGGTCTTGGCCTTATGTGGGGTTTTTAAAGCATGAAAAACAATCATGCGCCAAGGAATCCCCAAGGAGGGCGCAGAAGCATGGCGGTTAGTCATCGTGTGCAGGTATGACGCGTGCGCCACCTCGGCGAAGTGAAGGACATAAAAAAAAAAAAAAAGAAATGCAGTCAAGTGCACCGAGACCGCCCGGCTATTTCCATGGCAACAAAAGAAGGGGGCGGGGGTGGGTGCTACAGGTGGGCTGGTCGGCGGAGCCAAACGGGGAGAGACAGACGCTTGTTAAAAGTGACCTGAATACGACGCCATCACACAGGCCGGGACGGAACAGGAGGTCAGATTGTGACGAGCATTCCTGATGCCTGATAAAATGTTTCCCGTAAAAGGAATTGCCATCGCTAGTACGAATATCTGGCTGACGGCTACATCCATCTCTCAATGGCCTTCGTGGTGACTCCGTTCCAGTAAGCGTTTGCACCACAGATGCAAAGCTTAATGGGATAATGGCCGGATGAAGCACAGATAATGGTCAAATAGATAGAAAAGCACTCCATGTCTTTGCCAGGCGAGCGGGACCTCGCTCAGCATGTTCTGAAACCAACTACGTCCAGCTGACAGGACCGGACCGGACGCAGAGCGGTGGTGCTAAATCGGGTTAAAGTGAAAAAAGAAAAGATGCAACTTTGCCCCGTTGGTATTTTCTAAAGATATGCTAAGACGTACTGTAGCTGGAAAAGCACATCATTAATATCATCTTCTCTCTTTTTCTTGTAACGTTCCAAGTACTTCAACGTTCTTTGTAAATTTCCGTTCTTCTTATAATATTCCCACTTTATTCCCTTAATATTAGAAGCTCTTCCGTAACCTAATTTTACTAAAATCCCAACTTTAATTGGTTTTGTTTGCTTGTCATATTTCCATCCATCCATTTTCCACACCGCTTATCCTCATTAGGGTCGCGGGTATGCTGGAGCCTATCCCAGCTGACTTTGGCCGAGGGGCGGGGTACACCCTGGACCGGTCGCCAGTCAATCAAAGGCTTGTCAAATTTATAAATAAACAATTTTTTCTTTAGTATTTCAACTCTGTGTGACAAAAATTACATTATTTTTTATTTCTTGTAACGTTTTCTGGAACACGACTTCCATCCATCCATATTCTCCGCTG
The DNA here is from genome assembly GCA_024372805.1 of Oostethus manadensis. Classification (NCBI taxonomy): domain Eukaryota; kingdom Metazoa; phylum Chordata; class Actinopteri; order Syngnathiformes; family Syngnathidae; genus Oostethus; species Oostethus manadensis. Next base: position 344,443 of record QODF01000203.1, read on the forward strand.
CTCATCCTCACGAGAGTCGCAGGGCTATGCTGGAACCTATCCCAGCTGACTTTGGGCGACAGGCTGGATTAGTCAGACAAACAAACATTTAGCGTCACCGATTAACCGGACATGCATGTTTTGGGAATGTGGGAGGAAAGTGGAGTACCCGGAGAAAAGCAACGCACACACGGGGGAGAACATGCAAACTCCACACGGAGATGCCTAACGGAGATTCAAACTCAGGTCTCCTGACTGTGAGACCAACATGTTAACCAGTAGGCTACCGTGTGGACTCAGAAGACTTTCTGGTGTGCTCATTCCTGATCCTGTCCATCCTGGTCACACCCAAATATATATACGTATCATGTCCCTAATATAGAGGGTTGCGTCAGGAAGGGCGTCCGACGTAAAACTTTTGCCAAATCAAAACATGCAAATCAAACAGAACAAAATGATTTGCTGTGGCGACCCCTGATCTGATAAGCCGAAAGGAAAAGAAGTTTCTTGCATTATTATAACATTTTTGAAAAATTCAAATTTTCCAAAAATGACAACCTTATTCAACGTTTTGTCTTTTTTCTTGAATTTTTCACATTTATGCTAGTAAAATGAAGTTTTTGTCCCGTGATAATATTATGATAAAAATGACTAATACATTTATAATAATATTATAATAGTAATTATTGTAAAATTGCAACTTTTTTCTCTTAATATTTTGCCTTTAGATTTATAAATTAAAAAGGACTGCTGATTTTTCAGTTTTTGCTGTTTGTTTTTTTATTTGTCTTTTTAGCTGCAGACCAATAAAAAAACTACCGTATGTACATTTATATATAAAAAATACAAATAAAAAAGGGGGAAAAAACCTTCTGGGGTATTTCAAAAATAAACCCTTGCTGTGCTCTTATTTTTCTAGCATGCATGTCCATCACATGGCGGTGCCGTTAGTCAGCACCAAAGTTTGACCCCATAAATCAGCTTGTCTTGAAATTCCTCACGAGGCTCAACTCGCTCTCCCAAACATCGACCGTAACTTTACGGTGCTTAGCCGAACGGCCGCCGAATTCGGCATACGTCTTTTGAGCAGGACTGGTTGAAAAACACGGCCGCCATTAAGCAAAACGTCTTTGCAGGGACTAATTGGAAATGAAAGCACCCATAGGGGCCCCATAAATGTCCTTTGCAATTGTAATCAATTGTGTAACCATTAAGAATTGGGGAAAATGCGAAGAAGACGGCTAAAACAATTGGGGCAAAATGGGCCGCACTGCCTGTCCGCAACCAGCAGAGGCGCTAGTCTGTAACTACAACCCTGCCGCTGAACCCCCCGGCTCGGAGCACGAGCTCCAAATACGAAGACTGAGGATGAGTGCAAGCGGCGCAGTCAAAATGGAGGACGTGGCGCCAACCTCTCGGAGCCCAGGGGTCGTGCAGATATAGCGACGCCTTTTTGTAGGTGCTTGCTGAATTTTTATGAATCGCCCGGAAGAATGCTGACAAATCAGCGCTGATTGCTTGTAGAGGGGAGACGTATCACACCCCCAGGAAATAGAAAACGCTGAGTGCGGCCACCCAGGTAAAAGGGGATGCGATGCAGGAGGCGGAGAAGGCGCGCGGACGGCCTATAGTGGGAAAACGCACGGTCGACACATTTTGGAGGAGCTTGGGAAGAAGAACCTGCAGAGGGAGGGGGGCTGCGCAGGAAAGCACTGATCTCAGCAAGGACTGAAACCAAAGTGCCAATTAGGAAGTTGCAAAGTTGAACTGACGGGACGAGCGCAGTCCGGCTACCCAAAATGTACGGCGAGCGCACAAAAAGGTACGGCCGGCTCAGGTGGAGGAACTCTGCTGGGATAAATGCTGATGTGACATGATAGGTCTGGCCTTGATCCCGTGTCGTGCTTTAATGATCTCAAGCCAGGCACGGGATCTCTCAAGGGCGGCGGGGGGGGCCACTGCCAAGGATGGGCACCATTAGCTGGGGGCTGGAGGGGCGGCCTTCTGTTGAGCGTCTGCGTGTTTTGCATCGCCCGATGAATATTTATCACGTGAGGGTGGGATCCTCAAGGATACATCCAAGGGTCTTCCATCAACAGCTGTCTCAAAATGGCGGCGGGATGCTGGCAGAGGGGAAAAGGGGTGGATTTGTGGCGCTGGGGGTGTCACGCATTGGTGGCTCGGGGGCTGCAAGGAGAGCCACCCCCACTTGACAGCAGCGTAACAGGATTATCTGGGCCAAAAGAGCATCCTGCCTCCACGTCCACATCACCACGCGGCCCGTCCCCTGAATGCTAAACGCGGCCGGGGGAGGGCTTTTTGTGCCGACACGGCGCACGCAGGGTAAGGACTCGCGCGCGCAGACGTGATTAGCGAGAACCGCACGAGCACTTAAAGATCGGGCTTGTCGTGATCGATTCTTGAAAAGCGCTCGGCGCCGGCAGCCCGCTAATGAAGTGAATAAAAAGCAAAGAGCGAGGCGCATGCTGATGAAAAAGAGCGCTTGTGAAAGACAGCGGCCCAACACTCGTGGTCCTTCCTTCTCCGGGACCCACCGAGTGACCCAAAAATAGACAAAATCATCTTTTCTCACTACCTTCTCTTTGCTTCATTAATTCAGATCCTGTCCTGCTGCCCGGTTTTGGGTTTCAGGAGCCTTACTCCTAAGAGGTGCTTCAAAGATCCCCACTCATTTTTCTCAGATGACAAAAAATGTCAGGTTCCCAAAAAACTGCTTTATATTTTTAGGGATAACCCAAATCCAAGTTTTATGCTGCAGATTCCGATAGCGATCATCCATGAGTGAAATCGTCCCATGGATTAATAGGACACAAAAACGGCACTAAAAATGGGCAAAAACAGCAAAAACCCAAGCTAAAGAGAAGATCACGGCAACAGCAAAATATGGTGGTGGTAGTGTGATGGTCTGGGGGCTGTTTTGCTTGCTGTGATAAATGGAACCACAAATTCTGCTGTCTACCAAAAAATCCTGAGGGAGAATGTCCTCGAACTTGGGTTCTGCAGCAGGACAATGATCCAAAACACACCAGCAATTCCACCTCTGAAAGCCTGAAGAAAAACCACATGAAGACTTTTAAAGCCCTGACTTGAATCCTATTGAGATGCTGTGGCATGACCTTAAAAACGCACTTTGTGGCTGAATGACAACAATTTTGCAAAGACAAGTGGGCAAAAATGCCTCGGTCCTTGTACACTGTCTCGGTTATTGTGCAATGTTGTGCAAAACAATGCAGTAATCCCTCGTTTGTCACGAACCCAACTGTGATAAGTGAATTTCTGCAAAATAGAAGTACCTATTTAGAAATGATGATGAATAGTGTTGTAAATAGAGCATAGAAAACCCATTCATGACCTTCTAAATACAGTTTTTGACTGTTTTAGAGAACTCTAGACATAATATCGCACCCCTATAGTCACCTTTACACTCTCTTTTACCAAATATAGAAGACATAATAAAAGAAAATAAGCAATTTAAGACATAAATAAGGCTTGTGTGTGTGTTCCAGTGCTAAGGGAGTGAGTCGGGGGAGACAGGAAGTGACATCTGGGGTATCAGAATTTAATTTTAGCTTGTAGCCTTAACTTAGCCGCAACAGTAGACGTGTTGGCTGTAGTGAGATCATTCAAACCTGCAATAAAAGCCTGTTGTTTCAGTGATCAAGGTTCTGGTGCCTGTGTGTCTCACCCAACGTTACAGTAACATTACTGACACCAAGTGACCCGTATAGAATACTCCTACTGCTTTCATGTTTTAAATGCATCTTTTCAATGCCTTATATTTTATTCAACTTTATAAATTTAGCCAACTTTATGCTCGAAAATATTCGATTTAGGAATAAATATGTAAAAGGTGCATATTTCTTGGACTAATACTACGCAGTATTCAACGACGAAACAGCAATGATTTGTGTAGAAGCTATCTTCCGGGTCCTGTTTCCATGTTTTAGACAGCTGAGAGGCACCTTACAAGATAAAAAATACGTTGTCATACACCGCTGGACTCTCACAGTGTATTAATAACAGAAAAAGACGCATCATATTGTATGCTAACCGGGGCGTACACTAACCGAGGCGCCACCATCATTTGATTCAGGTGATTTCTTAGGGAAAAAAATGGATTCGGTTTTCAAACAAACCCGTTTTTGACGGGCAAAACCGAGGCAGCACTGCAAATTCATTCAAGACGGTCAGAAGGCTTGAAAATCATCATCATAAAAACACGGAACGTAACCTTAAACAAACAACAGCGTTATGCCCTTTTTAAGGCAGCTATTTTCACACGTCTTCCCTGCGTCGCTGAGCGGGCAATTTCAAAATGAGATGCCTCTCTGGAAGACGAACAAAGGCGAGCCTGGGATCAAGTTGGGAGAGAAAGGAGGGCTTGGGAGAGCGCAGGGAAGCTATTAACCACTAACTATTCAGAGCGTGAAATAAGGGTGACAGAAAGAGGCAGAGGGGAAATCATTCACCTATCGGAGGCAAGTGAGACGGGAAACACGAAGCGCCCACCTTTGCCCGGCCCAAACCTTATAAGACTGCAACAAGCGATGGCCAACCGGTGCCCCCCCGATACCGCTCTGCCTGAAAGATGTAGGCCATCGGAGGCACGGCACCAGAACATGCGATGAGGAAACTGGTCATACGTGCCGTTTAGCCTGTGAAATGAATTGTTGCCACCTGCTGCATAATGTCACACAAGGGGGGAGCCGGCACATTGCTTGTGATTGGACTCATTTATCAGCACTAATACTGGGTCACTGCAATCTCTAGCCCACATTTGCTTCTTACTTTGCCAAGGAGAGCCAACGATTATCTCCATCCGAGACCATTCAGTACACAATCACTGGTCTACTTGTTTTCTTGGGAATCGTCTTTGCATGGGATTGCAAATTTAGAGAAAGAGTAATCCTGTGCCACGTCGGGCTTCCAATTTCACAACTTCACTCTGAATACGGCCCGTTAGATGTCCACAAATGCAACTTTTCACAAATTGTATGTATATTTTGCCCAAATAAGCGTAAAATACAGATTTAGGGGATTCAGTAGACGCATTGAAAGACAACATGTTGATATGTAGTATTTTACACTAGTCAGAACAGGAAATAAAAAACTCCCAATGATAATGTGAATCTTTATTACCGCTTATTTATGCCCTATAGGTCTTATTTTCTCCTATCATGTCTAGTATATTGGGTGTATATAGTATATAGGGGTGTTATGTCATGTCTAGAGGGCTCCAATTATGTTAAAAAACCTATTCAGAAGGCCGTAAACAGGTTTTCAGACCCCAACTACGAAAATATTCTAATAATGAATATGAAATCCCACTTCGCTGAAATTCACTTATCGCAGTTGGGTGTTGAACTAATTAACCGCGATAAATGAAGGTTCTATTTCTCATAGAATTACTATTCTAACAACATTAAGGACTGAAAGTTGTGAGGCTTAGAAAAATACAAATCAACAACTTTCTGGGCCAGGCACCGGGGCGTCCAAAGTGGGGTCTTGGGGCTACTTTTTTATTGGCCCGAGACCCGTTCAATAAATAAAATTTTACAAAAAAGAAACAGCAACAACAAAAATTTTACAAGAAGGTTAAAATATCAATTAAAAAAATAATCTAACAAGAAAAAGTTGCAATTTAAAAAAAATAATTGTAATTACTTTTAAATTGTAATATGAATAGAAACAACCAAAACAAGAAATAAAGTTGCAATTTTGGCAAGTATGCAGAAAAAGTTAAAATGTTATGGTAATAAAGTCAAAATATCATGGGGAAAAACATTTTAAATACCAGAAGAAAGTAGAAACAGTAGAAAATAAAACATACATTAGAAAAACAGCTGTAATTTTACAAGAACAATGTTAAAATAATAAAAGAAAAAGTTGTATTCTAATGGGGAAAACATGTTTTCACACAAATAATATTATGAGGAAGAATCCTGTCATTATAACATTAAAGAAAAATATTATGTTCATAATATTATTATAGCATTATGAGAAACAAACAGAATATCAAAGTTGCATCTTCTCGTTTTTCACTATGCTGGTCCATAGTTATGGGGCCAAATTACTCCACGTGAATAAAATTTACGTTAAGTTACAGTTGTTATCGCTGACTTATACTGCGTTTTTCATGAACTTTACTTTGTAGAGTTGTGTTGTTTTTTGATGATGTGACAAATGGGCAAGTTTTGGGGGCACCTGGACTTTTGGGGGGGGAAGGGTTGTCTATATGAGTGGCATCAAAAAAAATAGAAAGACAACACATCACGTATATCTACTACTACTACTACTACCACTAAGCACTAGACATAAAACTGTTGTTTGCGAGTGCCCTCAAGGCATGCTGGGTAGTCAACTACAAACAATAAAACACTGGATATCAAGGCTGTCACTTCTCCTCCTCAACATATTGTGCAATTCAGCAAAAATGTGACAAACACAGCAAAGTGCTGGGAGAAAGAGTACCGCAAGCTACCCAGCATGCCTTGTGGCAGGAATGTATGGGTGTTTTTTTTTGGCATGCATTGATATTTTTGTCGTTTTGTTAAGTGGGTTACTTTGTGTTGATATGTTGTGTTTGGATGGTGTCTGACTATTTTGGCGACACCAGCGAGACCCGACAGCACTGCAAGTCATGTTGCCGGTGACAGTTTTGATGTTAAAGTTTTGGAAAAAGGAATTTGGAATGCCCGGCGGGCCGGATGAAGACACTTGGCGGGTCTGATGTGGCCCACGGGCTGCAGTTTGCCCACCCCCGTTCTAAGCCGTCAACAACCTGACCCAGTATTTCGGAAAAAGCTCCTACAACCGTGTGATGGGTCATATCATGTGGAAGATTCATGTCTGGAATTTGTATGCAGGTCACATGTGTGTTTTCTTTAAGCGAAAACATGACTCATCAAGCCCTGAGGCCACTACCCAGTCAGCGTTAATGTGAGGCTGATTTAAGGGGACTGGACTCCGACTGGTTTGCATCCACCGCAAAACATGTATTTTCCACCACCCCTCCTGAGCCGAGCAGCTGCTGTTTGCCGCGGAAGCCGGCTCCCTTGGTACAAGCGAGAGGAGAGACTCGATCGGGCCCACCTCCGTATATGCCTGGAGGGAGTCACCGCTCGGGATACGCGGGTCTGGCACTGGTGGAGGAAGTGAGGGATTGCAGGCGGCCCACTCGCTGGCAAAACACCCACAAGCGCCGCTGTGCTGCTTGCGTACGCAGCAAAACGTGAGCTGCAGCGACCTTACGGCCGCGCAGACTGGACCAGAACCGTTCACAATGCCTTTCCATGAAACTGGGAGAGAAATAATTGTTGCTTGCTGGGGCCAAGATTTTCAAAAGATGGTTCAGGAAACAATTGAGGAGCTGTTGCTTTAAATCAAGGCGGCCCGGGGGATAAATCTGCAGGATTCAAAAAAATAATGAACTTACTGTGATTTTTTTTTTGGAAAGTCTGCAGTTCCTATATTGTCTGCTAGGGGCGCTGTGTTTTAGTGAGGAGTAATGGAGTGATAGTGATGGAGAGTTTGCCAAAAACTGCATGCTGAAGACTGCCGAAATTGTGTGTCCTGAGAAACGACATGCTTTTGCCAATATTAGCTTGACGGGAAATAGCGTGGCAGACAGGACTTCGGAAATATCGGCAGATTTGGAGGAGTTTCTCGAGCCGGGGCCTGTGACCGACACCACGACAGCTGAGGACATTTCCCGCTCCGTAGTTGGAGCGCTGGACAGAATCGGGGCGGCCTGGTCACGCGCCGTAAGCCTGGCTGCTGATGGTGCGGCGTCAATGATCGGTAAAAAGGCGGGTGTTGTGACAAAATTCAGAGATAAAGTACAAGCCCCAAATAGCGGGGGTCACTTTTGGACATTTCATTGCATTTTGCGTCAGGAGGCATTATAAGCAAAACGTTAAAAAAAGATCACGTCATGGAGGTGGTTGTCCGAACTGTTAATTTCCTCCGAGCCAGGGGTCTCAATCATCGTCAGTTTGACAGCCTTCTCAGGGACTGCAACATTACCCACGGCGTGCCATGCCGCACGGAAGTACGACGGCTAAGCAGAGGTGCTGTGCTCAAGCGCTTCTTTGATTTACGTGGCGAGATTGGACAATTCATGGGGAAAAAAGGTCAAGCTGTTAAGGAATTACCGTGCCCACTACGGCTGCAGGACCTCGCGTTTATGGTTGACATCACAGAGCACTTGAATAATCTTAACAAAATGTTGCAAGCACGCAAAAACAGCATTGTGACAGTATTATGACAGCATTCAGGTTCAGGTTACGGGAGACGCAGATGGCAAGCGGCGACCCTGCTCATTTTTTCTGTTTAAAAGGAATGTACGCAGCGAGCGCAAATTCTGGTGCCAAACGGTACATAGACAAGAATTCGGGGTTGCTGAGGGAGTTGGAGAAACGATTGCAGGTTTTTAGCGAACAGGAGACAGAATTGGGAGTTTTTCGCTCATTCACAGTCAGAGCTTCCGATTTGCCCGCTGACATGCAACCTGAAATCATTGATTTGCAGTGTGATGTAGAATTGAAGAACAAATTTGCCTCTGCGGGCTTGGACAGCTCTTACAAGTACCTCCTACCAGGCTATCCTGCATTGACAGCATCGGCTGCAAAAATGTTGTCCGTGATTGGGACTACCTACCTTTGTGAGCACGTTTTCGCACTAATGAACTTTACTAAAACAAAGCTGCGCTCAAAGCTCACACACAAGCATCAGGACATGATGCCTGATATCGATGCACTTGTGCAGGATAAACGATGCCAAGCTTCAGGGGCACATACTAAGCAAGACGAGTAATTGCCGTCATTAATTTGTTCAAATTGCTTTCCAAAGTTTGAAAAAAACATTGAAAAAAAACATTGTTGCAGTCAGTGTGACCAGTTTTTATGCATAACGCACTTAAACGGAGTTAAATGTTAAACTGAGTAAAAGTGTTGTCAAAGTTGCACACTTTTTTATGTTCTTATGTTGTCCATAAAGTATTTACTAAAAGGAAAATTCATTTAATACATGTGCGGACTGGCTTAGTTGGAATATGACTTTTTTCTCGGAATATTTGGAATTTTTGACTTTTGACCCTCGCAAAATTACAGCTGTTTTTTTCCTGTTGTTGGTTTTTTACTTATAGAACCATTTCAACTTTCGTCTTGTTAATGTTCCTTTCGTAATCATGACTTTATCACCTTCATATTTCGACTTTATTCACTTCATTTTTATCTTCATGCCCGACAGAATTTTCCAGAAACTCTATTTTGTTACGACAAACTTTTTTTTTCAACTTTGAACTCTAAGGCACTGCAATGACATCATTTTTTACTCACTAAAATTACTTTTTTTGTGATCAAATAGAACTTTCTCCCCTTAATGCTCGTAAAATTACAGCTGCGTTTTTGTCTGCATTTCTCTTCTTCACGTAATTATGACTTTATTCTCTTAGTATTTTTTTCTTACTTCATTCTCGGAACATTTCTCCCAACACTCAACTTTCCAAAAACATTTTTCGTTGTTTTGTACGATATTAGTACGACTTTTAAATAAAATTGTTTTTATGCTACTAAATGACATTATTTTCAATACTATTACGTTACGTCGGAAAATTGCAACATTTTTTCTTGTACAAATACTGCTGATGTCGGCATTTTTGCTGTTTGTTTTAGGTTTCTTGGTAAATTGTAGCTTTAGAATGTAGGCCCATAAAAACACCGCTATGGACCAAAAAATGGTAAATAAACTGTCTTTACTGCTCCGTATGTCATTTTTCATCATGCTAACGACAAAGCGCCGACGTGTACCCTTTTTGGACGCACCTACATGACACCTGGGTATTGTTATCATATGCCGTGATATACGATGGTCTTTTGATCTTGATTCCAAAGGCGTGTTTATGTCATCGTTACTTGGAAAGCGAGCAAAGATGCTGATCTCGAATAATAATAACGACAACACCGGTGGCACCACTCAGCCCTCATCATGGTGAGTGACTGATGAGGTGTGCCTACGGGCCATGCAGCCTCACACTCTGTGACTTGCCATGAAATAAATATATAAATGGGTAAATCAGGCCACACCCCCCGCCATCCCCCTCCCGCTGTCCCCAGAGTGCAATCGGAACCAATAAAGCACACATACTCAGTACACCCAGAATTGGAGCTCAAGCCTTCGTAAGGCATCCTCCTTAATTTCCTGTAATGTTTTTCCAGTGTGATCTCAAAGCAGAGGAATAAATCACAAAGCCTACTGTATACGATATCAAAGAAGAGGTGTCCCGCAGGACCTGGTCCACCCACAGAGAGGTTTTTTTTGTTATTCTTTCTTTAGCATGACACAGAGCCCCCCTGCCGTACACACACAACGGCATAGTCGTTAAAACTCCAAACACAACTACTGGAAATAAGAGCGGAACGTCGGGAACGTCGGCGACACTCATCGCCGAGCTTTTTAACACGGAGGCGGCAAATGATCAGCGGTGACTGGCGTGAAAGACGCTTTCCTGCGCGACTTTTCCGGCTACAGTACGGATGATTCCTGCATATTTGAAAAGCAGGAGCCGATATAGCTTAAGGCGCTCAACGATCTGCCTGAGCTCCTTCCCTATGTGGGTTATTCACTTCTTATCTTAGAACAAGGTCTCACTATCTTTAACCTGCTTGAAGATCATTTGCATATCCGCCCCATCAAAACAGCCACGCTTTCCCAGAAAATACTCGGCCCGGCAAATCCACACAGGTACCCAAGAAACTACCTGGAAGATAACGCGGGTCAGGCTTTAAAAATACACGTTTTGGCCTCGTGTCCGCAGGCAAATGCGGGTTTGTGTCCAATGGGGAGAATTTCAAAAACAGCCTTTCTGCTTTGCGTGCACATAAAAATGTGCGACATGATCTCATGTTTTTATTCCTTTTTTATGGACTCGCAGGAACGAACTGCTCAATTTACCCGCTACATCTGCCTTCGCCTTTGGTCATGAGCTTTGTGTACCGGCCGGAAGAAAGGAAAAGATCTGCTGAAACGAGTTCTTTTCCGTAAGGGTGGCTGGGCTCTCCCTTAGAGATAAGGTGAGAAGCACTGTCCTCTGGGAGAAACTCTGCATGAGTCTCAAGCATTTGGTTGGGATGCCTCTCAGACACCTCCTTTGGGAGCAGTTCTGGGGATGTCCGACCAGTAGAAGGCTTCAGGGAAGACCCAGGACACTTTGGAGAGACTATGTCTCTCAACTGGCCTGGAAACGCCTCAGGTTCTCCTGGGAGGAGCTAGACAAAATAGCCAGATGTTGCCCCCCCGACGCGACCTTGAATAAGCAAAAGATAGATGTGGATGGGCTTTCACTTGTATGGCGCTTTTCTACCTTCAAGGTACTCAAGGACTCAGCAAAATCGTCCGGTAATCTAAATTCACCCAATATTGGACTCGGCAGCAGCCCGGATAAAGCCCACGAGATGCAACAAGCGCGTGCTGATGACTTCACGAAGATTTTTACCGAGTGCAGCTGAGTGCGACGCTTGCCACGCACACGTTTCCCGTGGTGGCACAGAACCTGGGAAGTTTAATACGACCAAACTTATCGCGCATTCGAAGCAGCGCTAGCCCCTGTCGTTGGTGAATAAAATCGGGTTTAAACGGTTGATTGAGCGCCCTGAAAGTCACTACACATACTGGGGCTAAAACTACGCCCTCAAATGCTTTAAAGAAGTCAATGGGTCCGTTTTTTCATACCCGCTGTTGGTGATTATTGTTCTGAGTAATATCACATAAATGAGCTTTTCTAACATTCCACATGCCAAAATATGTCATAAAAGTATGTATGAGTCGGTATCAGCCGATATTCAAGGCTGCAATATCGCTATCAGAAAGGTGGTATCAGGACACCCCATAGCGCTTGTTTACCAATTGATGAGCATTAGAAGCAACTGGGGGTTCACAGTATCTTGCCCAAGGATACTTCGACACGGTTGCTGGAGGTCTGAGGATCGAACCAGCAACCGTGAACGTTAGGGGTCGACCGCTTTTGCCACTGCTGATTGGTATCGTGCAGCGGTAAACACGCATGCGCTCGCATGAGCAATCAAAAAACAATTGTTGCGATTCCTAAGATTTTAACGTTCATGTACATGTCATTGTTATATGTCAAAATATGTCAAATTACTGTTGATTTGTCCATTTTTGCTGTTAAAGCCTGGGTGGCACTTTGGACCCCGCCCCCGATCTGGATGTAGAAGCGGGAGAGGTTAAAGCTGCAAAGCGAGGAGCGGCTCCTTGCTTATCTTTGTACCTCTAATATGTCAAAATATGTCAAATTACTGATGATTTTCCCATTTCCATTTTTGCTGTTAATGTTTTTGTGTTAAATTATATTTGTGGAACGATTCGATAACTAAACAAGACATCTGGGTGGCACTTTGGACACCCCCCCGATCTGGATGAACAAAAACTGTTAAACTCTTGGTCCTCCAAGGCGAGTTGGAGCAGTTAGAGCAGCAAAGCGAGGAGCGGCTCTGTATTTATCATTGTACCTTTAATATGTCAAATTACTGATCATTTTCCCATTTCCAGTTTTGCTGTTAAAGCCTGGATGGCACTTTGGTCCCCCCCCACTGGATGAACCTGAAATCTTGGTCCTCCAAGAAGAGCGGGAGCACTTAGAGCTGCAACGCCACGACGGGCTCCATATTTTCCTCCATTGCTTCTGAAAACACACGGAGGGCACTAATGAACACGCCAAATCTCATTTAAGTTCCAAGCGGAGAGTCATCAAACACACTTGCCGCTCTGTGGAGTTGAAAGTATCAGCAGCGGGCATATCGCAACGCTTAGCAATCGCACTTGCAGGAGGTTTCATCACCACCAATCCCACCCTGTTGCAAGGAACGAGGGAGCTGGGGGGAAAAAAATATATATATATATTGATCTTGCTCTCCCTTGCTTCCAGGCATCTCTCCCGTGAAGCTTAAGCAGCACTTTTGTGGACAAATCCCAGGTTTGTGTTCCTTTCCGGGGGCTATTAATTGTCCCGAATAGGCGTAAACTACTCCCCGAGCGCAGCGGCGTGTTGGCCATGCAGCGGTGTTATGGGCCACAAGCTGTGCAGACGGTCTTGCTTTGTGTTTCGTCAAGCGTACATCAAATTCTAGAGCGGCGCGTGCAGCATCCCACCCTTATTTTCCCCTTAACGCCTCATTGTGGGAGGTAATAAATCTCAGGGCTGATGTCCACCACTACCTGCCCGCTGGAGCTCGTACACGGGTCTTCATCTATTCTTGTTACCTGCACGGGATTTATTGCAAAGGCGAGCACCTGCCTTCTAAACGCATTTAAATGCAGCCGGCGCGCACACACGCAAGCGCAAGGACGATGATGAAATAAGTTGGCTCGGCGAGCAAGAAGGAGGGAAACTTCTATCCGCTATAAATGCTCAACAGTTTCCAAGGTGACTTAAAAAAAAAAAAAAAAGACGGCGCCGGGATTCTCTGCGGATAATTCATTACCTGCCCTCCATGCAGGCTAATGGGCTGAAAATTTCATCATGCCACTCGCGGGGGGAAACAAGAGCATCTGCCAAATCAAAATAAAAGAAATGGACTGTTAAATTGTGGTCAATCTTTGCCTGTATTTGGAATAGCACATCAAGTAAAGTTTTAAAAATGAACTATCAACGTAGATTTTTTGGGTGGCATTACAACAATTAGGTATTTTTGCTGCAAGAATACTTTATGACAAATAATTGCGGTTTTCATCCACACAAGAGATTGTGTAGAGATTGTGTAGTATCTCGCAATATTTGCTCCACAAACATCCTTGTTTTGGAGCACTAATATTGTAACGTTATTTTTCATAATGCAACTTTTTTCTGAAAAAATTACAACTTTTTTCTCAAAAATGTAATGTTAATATACAGTATGTGTATATATATATAAATATACTATATCGCGACAGAGTGGGTGAAAGAGAGAGCTTTTCTAACATTCCACATTACATAATAAGTCATAAAAGTATGCATGATTCATGTTCATTATATCGGATCGACATCCGTATCGTCCAAGGCTGCAATATCGGTATCAGATGGGGAGTGAAGAAGTAGTATCAGGACTAGAGCTTGCTTTACCTATTCGATGAGCATGAGAAGCAACAGGGGGGGTCACAGTAGCTTGCCCAAGGATATTTTTCACATGGTTAAGGGATGACTGAGGATCGAACCAGCAACCTTCAAAGTTGGGAAACGGAAGCTTTTACCACTGCTGATTGGTTCCGTGCAGCTTTAGACACGATTGCATTCGCACCGGCAACTGAAAATAACAACCCTGTTAATGCCTAAGATATTAAAGCTAATGTACACAAATGTACCTCTAATATGTCAAATGTGTAACTTTTTTTTCCATACTCTTATGGCATTTTCTCATAAAAATACTAATTTATTCTTGTTACAATGTGATTTTTATGTTGTAAAATTACAGCTTTTTTCTCAAAAATGTAATATCGGTAGATATCCGTAACAGGTTATTTTCCCCTTAATGAAAATGGGCTCCCGTATTTTCCGGCGCGCAAAACGTGCCCTCAAACAACTGCTTCTGAAGCTTGTAAACAAGCGTCTTTTGGCTGGTAACATGCTTTCTCGTTAACATTTTGTCTGTAGCGTCACATTCGGTTATGAAACTTGCAATTTGCGATGACTGCAAAGCCTTGACTTCTTCCTTTAATACTTCCAATTCCCAGAGCCAAAAACGTCAAAGGGAAATCTTGGAGTGTGTCGCACCGGATAATCGGCCATTTTCGATCGTGCAAGACGCCGGATTCACTAAATTGTGAAATTCCACGCCCGAGTTTTACAATGTTGTTTACAGCCACGTCCACAAGCTAATTGCTGATGCCGTGTCCATTAGCTTCACAACACATACAGTGGTGTGAACAACTATTTGCCCCCTTCCTCATGTTTGTCACACTTAAATGTTTCTGCTCATAAAAAAATAGTCAACTATTAGTCAAAGATAACATAATTGAACACAAAATGATGACTGCCAAGACTTTTGGGAAAATATCTTGTGGACTGTCGAGACAAAAGTAGAACTTTTTGGAAGGTGCGTGTCCCGTTCCATCTGGCGTAAAAGTAACACAGCATTTCATAGCAACAGTCAAATATGGTGGTGGTAGTGTGATGGTCTGGGTTGTTTTGCTGCTTCAGGACCTGGAAGGCTTGCTGGGATAGATGGAAGCATGAATTCCACTGTCTAGCAAAAAATCCTGAAGGAGAATGTCCTTCCATCTGTTGGTCAACTCAAGCTAAAGCCATCTTGGGTGCTGCAGCAGGACAATGACCCAAAACACACCAGCAAATCCACCTCTGAATGGCTGAAGAAAAACAAAATGAAGACGTCGGAGTGGCCTAGTCCAAGTCCTGACCTGAATCCCATGGAGATGCTGTGGCATGACCTTAAGAAGGCGCTTCATGCTAGAAAAGCCTCAAATAAAGCTGAATGACAACAATTGTGCAAAGATGAGTGGGCCAAAATTCCTCCAGAGCGTGTAACTCTGATTAAAAGACTTGTTGCAAGTTATGGCAAACGTTTGATTGCAGTTATTGCTGCTAAGGGTGCCCAAGCAGTTATTAGGTGCAATTACTTTTTCACACAGGATTTTTTTTCTCCCTAAATAAAAACATTCATTTAAGAACTGCATTTTGTGTTTACTTGTGTTAATTTTGACTAATATAAAAATGTGTTTAACGATCAGAAACATTTTGCGTGACAAACATGCAAAAGAATAAAAAGTCAGGAAGGGGGCAAATAGTTTTTCACACCACTGTATGTGTTCATTCCACCACATTGTCAAAAAGCCAATATCGGACACGCCTACTGTTTTTTTGTTTTGTTTTGTTTTATGTTTTCATTCACATAAAATTCTGACTTTTTGGTCATTTTGAATTTTCATGCTTTTCTCTCATTGTATTATTTTTTTAATTACAAATATTCTCATAATACTATGTTTGGACGTAATTCATGGTCCCCAGTTGTGCTCTTGTATATATTTTTAATACTCTTTTCCCACCAAAAGATATCATTAGCACAGGCGAGTCATGTGTACTGTTTTCCTGTGACTCCTAACTGCTGTAATCTTGTCAAATAAATCCAAGGAAAACAAGTCTGAGACCACAGACCGCCTTATATTCCAAATGACGTTCCCCGCCAGAGCTTTTCTCGCTGTCACTCCCGCACACAAACCAGCGGTGCTGGGAAGAAGGTCTCAGCGGTTGCTAGCGAGTTGGCAAACAACAGGAGGAGTTGCAATTTGATGAAGATGATGAAGCAGAGTCAGCAAACAACCGCCAAGAAATGTTCATAAGAAACGACAACTGGAATATGAAAACATTTCGACTATTTTCACACATTTTCCCCAAATCTGCTCTGGTTTTGCGCCATATGTTTGATTTTGTGACTTAATCCCCCCCCCTTTCTTAATCGTCCTCCTCCATCAAACACACCTAAGGCTTTTAACCTCCCATACCTTCCAGTCAGGGACGCACACGACCCAGATACGACAGCCACGCGTTGCAGAACTCCATTAGAGCTGCACGATGCATTGCCTCGCGTGCATTTAAATGCATTTGACAGCTACAGGCACTCGGGGCTGACTGCACTCCCGCCCCGGGCTGAGCACCGCTAGAAAGACAACAAAGAGCCATTACGATAAACGCATCCATCACTTGATGCTCGTCGCGGTTCGCCTCTCCACCCGCCTCGGAGGCTTGGCGATAAGCATCGATGATGCTAAATTTAGGATGCGATTGTGATGAATCAGCACGCCGCGAAATACGCTCGTGCAACAAAAGACGTCCGCTGCCGCTTTTGGCCATTGTTCCGAGGAGAAGCGATGGGTTCGGTGGAATCGGCGTCCCGGCGGGGCGGGTGGCCGAGGGTGGGTCAGCTGGGACATGGTAAGGTGAAAACGACCGTGAATGGACCGGCGGGGGCTTCGGCGGGGATGTGATGAGAGAGAATAGGGCGACCAACCTGCTTCCTCCTCCCGCTGCCGCCGCCGCTGGTGCTGCCGCTGTGACGGTCAATCCTCGGCGTCTCGGTTCGATCGCTCTTCGCTCCCCTTCGACGGCGAGGTGAGGAAGCAGCAGGTTCGCATGAGTTGACGCAAGACGGTTGGGGACGCCGACAGGCAGCCTAGTGGGACACTTTGGACATTCCACGACTCTGTCCGCCCCCCTTGTACGCGTCCCACCAAGTGGCGAACAACTCCCCGCCTACGAAGAAACAAGACACCCCCGCGCGTTCCCAGCAGCCAAAAACCCCAAGGCGAGGGAGCCCAGAATCGACCCGCTGTTGAAACGAGGTAAATTGTGTACAAAAGATTAGCTTCCGTCTTTTGTCGAACCTTTGTTGTCGTTTGACAGCCGCCGACGCAGCGCACTTCCGCCGCGTCCCTTCACACTAAAAGCGCTGTAGCGCCCGAGGTGCGCGGCGGCGTTTACGCTGAAAGGACCCCGGTCGAGCCACAGCAGTGCTAGGCGTCGCGCGCGTGGCCAGGCTAGGTGGCTAATCCGCGCGGCTAGCGGCGGGTCGGGCTGTCAAAGACGCCGAAAAGCGAAGGCGTTGCTCAGTCAGCACAACAGCGCCGAGCCCACCTGACTCGGGAGTGACGTACTCGCGGCTCTTCTCGGCGAGCGACGTACACTTGAGTGGTTTGGGAGACACTTTGACAAGAAGCGCTCTCGCCACGTCAAGGAAGAGAAAGCCCCAGCTCGCTCGCTTCGCTTGTCGTTCATTCTTTTCTTTTGCCTCGCGTCATCTTGTTTGGTCACGTGGCTTCATTCATGAAGCCACGCGCGTAGCCCAAAATCTATCCTATAAATACCCCTACCTGCATGGTTTAGTCACGTGTGCGCAACTGCACACTACACACTATTTGGCTACTTTTCACTTTTTAAACTGGCTGAAATGATAAGTACGGAAAAATAGCTCACACGTGACCAAGTGTATTGTTATTGTCTTTAAGGAAGTACTGTACAGAACAAGAAGTTAGTGTATGTTTTATTATACTCTATCTATTCTATTTTGGAATAGGAGTGTAAAGGTGACTATAGGGGTGTTATTTTACGTGTGGATGGCTCTAAGAATGTAAAAAAAAAGTGTTTTTCTTCTTTTTTTTTTACACTCTGACTGCAAAAGTATTCGGTTGATAAAAAATACTGCGGTCGTATGTATTCAAATGTATTCAAATACATCTTGTATTTGAATACAACAGAAAGAGTAAAGGACAGGCTGTCGAGGAGTTTATATAAAGTGTATTTGCAGGACAGGACAGCGCGGTGATGTAGTGGTACAGCAGTAGTATACTACTACAGTAGTAGTGATAATAGTAATCCTACATATCCTTTTTTCCAGTCCCGTGTTTGAATGGCTTGAATTTGAGCATCTCTTTTTGTGTTTAAGTCTGCACGTTCATTTATGACCAAATTGAAGGGAAAAGTTTAAGGATAAAGCAGCATCCCAAGTAACGACAAAGCCTCGTGTTTGGGGGCAATCCCCAAGTTTTCCCCGCTGCTTGCGGGGATTGGAACCCCAACATAAATGAAACCTTAATAAATGAAACACTCTTCATGCTCCGAACCACCATCAAACGGACTTTTTTGTTCACACAAAGCAATGAGCAAATTCTGCTCCGATCTCCTTGCGCCGTGAGGAGTTCAGGCCCACTCGTAATTGTGAGTGCTGGGGCCTAATTGTTTGTCATTTTTATGGGAACTCAGGCACTGAGACAGGGGTGGGCGAAATGCGGCCCGCGGGCCAAAAGTCCATCACGTGCAGGGCATGAATGCTGGCGCCCCCCCGGTGAGCCCATGTTGCCCTTGAGCTGCCCGGGGTCCAGCAGCATTGGGGCCGCCCCCTTTTGAGCACACAAACCACAAGAGAAAAAGCTCCAGAGATCGTGTCAGCTGAGCGCTAATTATGTCGCTTGTGTCAGGTGACTTTCCTCTGCCAGATTGAGGCAACAGCGTCCAGAATTTGAGGGGTGCTTCTATGAGGAAACTGCATTCAAGGTACGCTCAGTGGACTGAGTCGCTTCAGTAACCAGCAATGTGACGAGCGACTAACAGAATATTATGC
This sequence comes from Oostethus manadensis, assembly GCA_024372805.1. Taxonomy (NCBI): domain Eukaryota; kingdom Metazoa; phylum Chordata; class Actinopteri; order Syngnathiformes; family Syngnathidae; genus Oostethus; species Oostethus manadensis. The sequence continues at coordinate 363,564 of QODF01000203.1, forward strand.
AAGATAAGGTAGACACGCGATGTGGTCTGACGGGCACAATTAACCACTGTGCTGCGGGCGGAACATGCGGCAGGAATTGTAGTGTTGTAGTGTAGCTGGCGGTTCAGTTGGCAACGTAACATTAACGCTCCTTCTGCAGTGGATGCTGAGCAAAGTGGAACACCAGTGGTGCCGATTTGCACAACGGTGGTGTGCCTGCTAGCTGTTTGCGTTGACACGCACATTTTTATTTCCTTATAAATAAAGTTCTCATAACTGGATTATCGTGTACACGCAAGTCGGCATTCGGACATAATTCACGTGCCAGCCGTGGTGCACAAACCATCATGGCTTGGGCTCCCAGGCGTACAGCGTCTCCTTGGCAGGCACATTTTTACGCCTCCATCAGCCAGGGCCTCCACAGCCATGAACGCCTGGAAGACCACAATCAGGGCTAAGGGGCCTGCATTCATATACACGTTAAATGTCAAACCTTCCCGTCCATTCATAAAAGAGGCCTCGGGTTTAAAATCAGATTTGAAATCAATACAATCACGTAAGCTGGTCCGCTGCCACTCAGGCCCGTTACGGCGTCAACCACTGGAGTGTTGGTCATGCAACGCGTCAGCTTTGGATTTGGCTGGTACCGCAGTAGCTTCTGCAAATGGACACACTTCATGGAGCATGTGAGTTGCAGATAAGCTGACCTGAACCTGCAAAGCCACTTGCCTTCTCTAGGGAGCTGATGGTGACACCTGCGGCACAGGACACATTAAGGTGACGATCCTGGATGTTCGGTTTTTCAGTTTTGTTGTTAAATTGCATGTGTAGATTGTCTAATGCCTGTCTCCCAGTGATGATTTCCCAGATAAAACAACTTTAAGCCAGGCTGGCTTCTTAAAACATCATATAAAAATAAGCCAAAGGAGCCGGTTTGTTTGAACGACTCTTGGAAAGGAAACCTTCACCAAGATCCGGCTCACCTCAAAGAGCCATAAATCCCATCTCTACTCCAAACAACTAACCTTCCCTTTAAATACCCTCCTAGCCCCTCCCTCGGGCGTACCAAAACACATTACCAGGGGTATTCTAGCATAACAGTTCACATTCGACAGGATGTCCATGGAACAGTTTGTGTGGGGTGCCGGGAATTGTCCCTGAAAGGGACAGTCCATTCGATACCAGCTCCAGAAATTTCTACAAGTGTCTTGAAGGGACATTCCATCACACTGATCTTTTAGCCATTAGCTTCACACCAGATATTCGTGGTTATTCCACGACAGGAGATATAAGATGCCACTCATAGCGCTATCAATTGATATCGGAGTCGGAAATGGAGAGTTGGACAATATTGACATAAAAAAGCCAATATCGGACATCCCTGATTTTAATAGTATAGGTTTGAGGGAAAAAGGCTTGTATGTTCTCAATAAGCAGTTTTATGAATGAGCCTAATTGATCTTTTTTGTAGTATCGAAGTCTCCTCACATTAGATAGGGTCAGGCTAGACAACAAGAGAGAGTTTGGACTGAGTTTTGATCCAGAAGGAATTTTGCTTTTTTAAGTAAGGAAGTATTTTTTGCCACTTTATGTTGGATTTTTTCAATGTGGGATTTCCAACTCATTTTCTCATCTATTAAAACACCTACTGTAGAAATGTATTTATACATATTTTTTCCTGCTATTTTTAGCATTGTTTTAGTTTTATTTAGGGTTGGCTAAAAATTGTTTTCATCAAACCATATTTTTTAGTATAGTTAACTCTAGCTTGCTTTCTTCAGAAAAGAAGAATACTCGCTTTAGGTCTTTTGTGGCTTTACAGATAACATTTATGTTTAAGGATGAACAGTTTTGGCCCCGATGTTGATCCCTGGGGTACGCCACATGATATATTTAAGCTTGTGTTTTCTCCGAGCTTCGCATATTGCTTCTTGTCTGCTTTGTAGCTTTCCTACCTTTCTAGCTTGGTAATTAAGATGTTGCGATGAATTGTATGAAATGATTTTGTTAACATCGTAAACACTGCAGCTGCGCACGCTCTCCGGTCTTTTGCTCTGCATCCATATCGGTTTTCCGTTAGTGATTCATTCTTATTAATAACTATATACAACCTGTCGCCGAATGGCTTTTTAATGATTTCAGAAAAGTTCTCCAAAGTTTCTTTTCACAAACAATTTCAGGAAATGTTTAAATGTTTGACTGCAGACTTAGAAACTCATTTGTTCCCTTGGCTATCAAATTGGTAAATAAGGAAGATAAGACCAGATGACTATTCTTATTATTATTTTACCTTTGACATGTTAAAAGTTCACCTCTTAGGCAGACATGCATCTACTTGCAGAGGGTGTGCTCACGTGATCGGAAGCCATAAATGGTGTCCGTTTGCTTGTGCCGGGAGCAAAGGGCGATAGGAGGCTGGGAAGTCGCGTTCTCATTTTTCATGACGCATTTCCATGTTTTCTTACACTGCTGCACGCGACCTGCCGTCACTCTCACATCCAGAAGTACAGTGTCTGTTGTGTGTGGCTGTCGCTGTCCTGCTCAACTGAAAGACTGAGCAGAGCAGATCATTCCTCCCCCACAACAGACCCGGACTGGCTTCAAGCTGTTCATGGACTGCATGAGTGCATCACAGGTCAAACTGCAAAATCTACGGCTGCGGTAATGAACATCATTTATGCGGCCGACATTAACATAATGGCGGACGAAAACGTTCTTAATTGGGTCAGCTGGCATGGAATGCCCACGGCATCAAAATAGACAGGTGAACCTTTCAGGTGAATCAATACTTCTCGTCCGGCGGTTAAGTCCCATCCATTAGCCCAGCTGGTCCCTTTTCCAATCCCATCTGGATTTACTGGGATGACCATTGGAGGCATGATAACAGAAACAAATGTGCACACAAAGGGAAGGGTGGGTGACGATAGCAAATCGGAACTTTCCCAACATACACTCCTGATCAAAATGTCAGGAGCAGTACAATTTTAATTTTGCACTCTTGGATCTGAAGGGGTTCAAAATCCAAATACAACAATTGTGAGACAAAAACAAAATTTGATCAAGCTGTGTCTTGCAAAAAACAATTAAAGTGTTGAAAAGGTGAAGACCACAGACTTTAAAGACCAAAGTCTTGGCAAAAATGTGGCTCATTTTCTGTCAGGTCTTGATCTCTTTCTCTTGTGTAACACGGTCGGACTGTTGATCTGGACGAGCAAGGTCCCTTGCAGCGCGCCGTTGCTGCTGAGCGTGGATGCAGTAGGACCTCTGACTGTTATGGAACAAAAAAGTAGATTAGTAGATCCACTGCGCCACTGATCCACAGTACAGAGGACCATCCTCAGCCCAAATGAAGGTTGATACTGGTTCCAAGTGCAGTCCAACGACCAAGGCCCTGTCTCTTTTTTCCTTCAATGGAAAGATGGAGCTTCAGTTTGTGCAGGGGTGTCAAGCGGCAGCTGCGTGTGTGGAGATGTTGCAGGGTGCATCTCTTATCGCAGCAGGCGACAGAATATTAAGGAGACCTCACGGTGTAAAGTTCGTGTAGATATATATTTTTATACAGGACAGTACGGAGATAGTACCGAATATATCAGTGTCACACTCGGGAGTTGCAACATTGCTGCGCGGAGTTACATATTCTCACCATGCCAGTGTGCTGCAGCTTCTCCCCACATCCCCAAAAACACACACAAGCATTGACCATTTCTTGGCAAAAAAAGACCCATTGAAGAATAGCATGTTCAAAATATGTAGACACCGTTCCATTTCCAACGTTCTCATCTACAAAGGCATCCACAGGCAAACGCTTCCACCGTGAAACAGGATGTGCAACACGCGGTTTGGAAACAGTTGAAAAGTTTTCTTCGTGTGCAGGAAGGAAAAAAAATCATCACTTCTTCATGCTTGGTTTGTTATTGTTGAAGATGCTGATCCCGCGTGATCTGACTCCAGCCGCCTCCACTGTCACTCCCGGCTGCTGCATCACTTTGTCCAGGGTTGTCTTCTTGATGGCCGCCGGGGAGATCTTCTCCTGGTCTGCCAATGACTGGAGCTCCCTTGGGACCAACACACTTTAACTCTCAACGTCAAAAAACACACAAGTCTCTTCCAGTTACCTCGTCCGAACGCAGGAGGCCTCCACGGCGTTGATGAGGAGGCTGCGGAAGCCCCCGCTTTCCATCACGTGCAGGGCGTGAATGGTGGCGCCCCCCGGTGAGCACACGTTGTCCTTGAGCTGCCCGGGGTGCTGCTCGGAGTCCAGCAGCATTCGAGCTGCCCCCTTTTGAGCGCGCAAACCACAAAAGGAGATCCAGAGATCGTATCAGATGAGCTCTATTTACGTCGTTTATGACTTTTCTCTGCCGGGTTTTGGCACCAGCGTCCAGAATTTGAAGGGTGCTTGAATGTGACCTTAATGCAAACCCACATGCTGCCGTATTAAGAAGGTTTGTCTATCAGGAAACTCCATTTAAGGTCTGGTCAGTGGACTGAGTCGCTTCAGTAACAAGCAATGTGACGAGAGACCAACAGAATATTATGCAAGATAAGGTAGACACGCGATTTGGTCTGACGGGCACAATTAACCACTGTGCTGCGGGCGGAACATGCGGCAGAAATTCCGTTGCAGTCGGAGCGGAAAGGATGTTCCTGTGCCACTCACGCTGATATGGCTCAAGTGTGTTCGCCTACAGTGGACGGCGAGCAAAGCGCAACACGTATTGGTGCAGGTTTGTAAAACGCTGGCGTGCCTGCTAGCTGTTTGCGCTCACATGCACATTTTATTATATCCTGATTGAAACTGGATTTTCCTGTACACACGGGATGATTCACATAATTCATGTGCAAGTCACGTGGGCATACCATCATGGCCTGGGCTCCGAGGCGTAAAGCCAGTCTCCTTGGCAGGCCCATTTTCACGCCTCCATCAGCCAGGGCCTCCACAGCCGTGAACGCCTGGAAAACCACAATCAGGGTTAGTGTGGATGTTTCTATGTTTGTTTTTTTACACCTGAAATGATTTGTAATCAGATTTTTTGACTAACGATACACATTTTGTAAACAAATATCATATACACAGGTGTCTGTCAATTCACTTAGACGCAATGTAAACATCTGTCTTTCCAGTCACGTAGACACAGATACACACACAATGCAAACACCTGTCTGTCTCTTCACACACACACATTATGTACATATCTGTCTGTCTGTCCGTTCACCCTCAGACATGTAAACAGCTGTTTATCCATTTGCATACCACAATCATTTACATACTGTACCCACACACCGCGTATGTAAACATCTGTCTGTCTACTCCAGGGGCCTCAAAGTTGCGAGATGATATTTTGTAGACCCCACCTTAATTTGAAATTTTATTGTTAGCGCGGCCCTCGAGTTTTATATGAATGGCGCTTTTTACAGTGTTGTGTGCGCAGCTGACAAACCTACTAATCACGGTGGGGTATATGGCTCTCAGGGGCGTGACATCCACCGGGCTTGATGCAAACATTTTTTCATGAGTGGAAAACTGATCATTATTACTAGTTTTGCACACAACTTCTTTACACCAGTGTCCTTGTTTATCTTATTTTGTGTTTAAGAAAATTTGAAAAAGACAATTGAGAAGAATGGATTTATTTTTAATTTTAATTGAAATTGCGCACGCGTGCATGTGGGCCGAGGCTGCGGCCCAGCCTCAGCCAGAGTCTGCCTTCAGCGGCCCTAAGGTAAGTTCAGTTTGAGACCCCTGGTCTACTCAGATTCACACGATGTAACAACCTGCCTGTCCATTCGCACATAAACACAAGGGAGGGGAATACAAGAGGCCTCGGATTTAGGAACCTCATGGCTACGGCTCAAAATCAATATGTAATGAAATGACTCACGTAAGCTGGTCCACTGCCACTCAGGCCCGTTACGGCGTCAATCAGGTCCTCCTCCACCTCTGTACAGTATCCGACACTGGCCATCAGCTGCTCTAAAAGCTTTCCATCCTCCACTTCAGCATGGGTACCCGTGGCATACACAGTAGCGCCTTCCCGCACAACCACTGGAGTGTTGGTCATGCAACGCATCACCTTTGGATTCGGGCGGTACTGCAGTAGCTTCTGCAAACGGACACACTTCATGGAGCCTGTGAGTTGCAGATAAATTGACTTGAACCCGCAAAAGCGACTTGCCTTCTCTATGGAGCTGATGGTGACACCGGCGGCACAGGACACAATAAGGTGACGATCCTGGATGTCCGGTCCGATCTCGTCCAGCACAAAAGGAATGATATGGGGCTTCACCGCCAGGAAGAGGACGTCGCTCTTGTTCACCGTCTCTTTGTTGCTGGTGGTGAAATGCACACCTAATTTCTACACACATTGACATGATAGTTACTAGCAAGCAGCACACAGCGGGCTCATAGTGTATGTACCCACCCGGAGTCCCTGGACTGTTGGCAGATCTGTGTCTGGGGAACTGGCTGTGATTTTGTGGCTGGCAATTACACCTGATTACACAATACAAACATGTTTTTGACTAATCTGCACAAACCGCTTGTGAACACTGAAGGTGAGACATACCTGCAGCTGTGAACCCTCGCACCAGCGCATGGGCCACCTGGCCGGCTCCTATGAAGCCCACACTCATTCTCCCTGCCAATGGACGCCATCAATGAGGACTTTGACATTGATGTTATATGGCAAGTAATAAATAACACTCAAATCAAACAAGGTCTGCTAGGAAATCCTCCTGCCCTCATACGAGAGGAGCCCCACTGGCGAACACAAAAGCCAAAGGTCCTCCATGTTTTTATGAACGCTCCAGTGACGTTGCTGAACTCCTGTCGTCTGCCTGACGTCACTTCCGGGCAGGAATCAGCCTGCGGGCCACTAGTTGAATAACTAAAGCTTCGCACACCTCCGTCAAAGTAGCACAGATACGCAAGGCGTACTTGTTTTTCTAACAGTGTACTTCATTTGAGGAGTAAAACCCGAGTCACCACACAGCGTAAGCTATTAATAGCGTTTGATAACGCTGCTTAAAGTTGTAAACAAACTCTAGTCGTTGCTTCTAAAAACATTCCTAAAACAGTACACATTGCAAGCAGATTTACCGAGCGAGGCAGACTTACAAGTACAAAGACGAACTCCCGAAATACGAAGTTAACCCTGTACAAATACTTCCCCACTCACAACGCAACTCCTGGTAGTTGTAAAGTACCTGAGGGCGGAACATTTGACTGACAGGTGCAAGAGCCAATGAACTTGCCTTGTTTTAGCACCGTGATACATAACGACCCAATCGCTTTCACGTCGATCAGCGGAGGGCGGCCTCTTGGAAAGGCGGAGCACCAGTTGCGTCGCCTCGGTGCCGCACATTCCGGCCTAATGGCTCGATGCTAACATCTACTGGCGAAATGTAGGAAAGACAACTTTCATCTTCTCCCACTAAACAAAGCAGTAAGTGAATAAAAAACAATTCTGGCTCAATTGTCGAGATTAGCTAACCTAAGCTAACTATTAGCTGAACGGAGTTTGGCTAACATTGCGCCCTGATGCATTGTGGGCATTTTGTTGGGTGTAAACATCCCACGAGAATTGAAAATGTCAGTATTTATGTATTAAACCACACAGATATGATACTTTTTGCCCTTTTAAACCAAATACTACACTGACACTCCTGTATGTTCTGGCAGCCATTGCATCACTTTAAATATGTTTTACTGTACATTGTGTTAATCACTGTTAAATTAAATAAATTGCTTCTGCATAATACTTAACCAGTATAGCACTCATATAATATTCATTCAACGAATGCTTATGGAATCACAAGCGTGCCAAAATGAAAAGGTGGAAATATAAAAAGAATCAATAATTAAAAAAAAACTTTAAGAACCTAGGGTTATTTTCCTAGAACGTACAATGTTTGTCTCTGTTCCAAGATAATCAAATAACTTCCGCTGCTGGTTTGTTGTTGTGAGGATATGAGCACGCGTAGAAAAATGACAGCAAAACAAACCTCTAAGTAATTTATTTGGATTCAAATATATCCTACTGCAGAAATATGCTTGTACAAATACACCTTCATCATAAAATTGATACTATTAATACTACATTTTGCATTCACAAATACACGAAACATTCAGAGGATGAGAGGAAAAGCAAAAAAGCAGATCCCTCACTGTCCAGCCCTGTTTTTATATATCATATATATATATGGTATATATATATATGGTTCATAAGTCTGACTTAATACTGACTCCATTACATTACAAAGCAACAGTCCTGTACAAAACCACCCACTATGTCTGCAGTGGTGAACTCCTCAGTGCACGTAGTTTCTGAAGTCACATCGTTGTGCATAACACTGCTGAGCACAGTTCCTGTTTCTTAAGCTATCAGTACTAACACATGTTTTTCAGACTGCAGCACTGGCGACAAAGCGAATTTTTTGGGAGTAGATCAGATCAGCAAAGTAAAGAATTAGGTTGACGTTGGAGAACACCGCAATGACCAGCTTGCTGTCCCAGGGACATTCTCCACGTGGACAGTTTTCGGGACGCTCGGTGGAGCTGTACTTCTTGTCAAAGCTGAAGATGGGCCATATCAGTGCGGTACTGAGGTAGAGGATCACAGCCATGAAAGTGTAGATGACAACGAACCGATCGAACGGGAAGCGCAGGGCAGACGTCCTTCCAGATATTGCCGCTATGACCACAAAGATGGTGACCGAGAAGCACAGGCTGTACACCACCACACAGTATTGCGTGGCTATGTAGTTGCTGTACTCGCTGTAATTGTCCAGGGCTCCGAAAATAATACAGGCCACAAATCCCTGGACCACCTTGAGCAGACCGGACACGGTCGCCATGTACCCCACCACGGCACCAGGCTTCGCCCGAGTTATGAACACTTCGGCCCCGTAAGGGAAACAACAGAGGCTGGAGATCACGGTCACAGCGATGCGGTAGGCTTGTTCCTCGCAGCCCTCATCTGGGCACTCCACGTCGAGGAAGTAAACGGGGTAGACCACCGAGGCGGTGATGTACATAAGTGTCGCCAACATGGCAAAAGCCACCGTGAAATTATCCCAGGAGATGGGCATGCAGCTGTGGAGTCTCGTGATGTCCAGGCTGAACACGATCAGTGTGACCGTGAAGCAGAAGCACCACACAAACATGCAGAAGTATCCGTAGGTGGCGCTGTAGCCTGCGCTGTGGGACACGAGGGCGATTATGGTGCAGCCGAACAGCAGCTGGCACATTCGGGCTGCACCGAGGGGCGACAACACGGCTTCTTTGTTGAGGTAGTGTCCTCCGTGGGCATCCATTGCGTATGAGTGTCACAATTCCTGGATATCCTTTGAGTCAGACCTCACCTCTTTATTTATTTATTTTTTTTAATAAATGCTACTTAATTAACAATGTCTGTGATTCCCGGAGCTGGCCATAGCAATTACAGATTCAGGCTTTAGAACGTTTATTGTCCTTTATAAATTGCTGTTCTAGTCAATTTCCAAGAGAACTTACTCAACTCCGCGGCATACGTCCTTGGAAATCTTGCTCTTTTGAACGTTTTCCAGTGTATTTCAAAGACAGTCCTCAGGTCATATCCATATCAGTCGTCCCAACGGCTTTCCGTACCCAACAGGTGGGATGTGTTGTTGTCCTGTCAGTCAAGTTCTCTGGCATGTAAAATCTTCATCGTAGCCCATATCTATCTGTTCAGAGCTCTCGGTTTCGTAAGTATTGTGTCTTTGCTTCTGGGTCCTTTAGCCTCTTGTATTTGGTCGTCCTCTCGTTCCTCTCAGAGAGTCTAGTTGTGGATTCCGTGGGACGGCTGCTTAAATGAAAGTCACAGCCTTGCCCAGAGTTACGGGCCCCGATGGCGCTATAAATAGGAGCTCTATATTCCACAGTTGGGTGGGAGGTTGCATGTGGTGGCCAGTCAGGGAGTCGTCTTTCTAGGGAGCACCCAGAGAGGCTGAGTCATAGGCTCCTGCTTGAAGAAAGTGGCATTTATACACCGGGTAATGACAGGGCGGAAGGCTAAGGCGCCTATTAGGGACAGCCATTACGCACAGATCCAACAGGAAAATTATACAGAAGCAATGGTAGATTTTTAGCTGTGCTTCTGAGAAGGAAGTGAACGTGGATTAAGTGTTACCCAAAATACTTCAACATACGTGTGATATTAGTATCCATCCATCCATTTTCTTCTGCTTATCTGAGGTCGGGTCGCGGGGGCAGCAACCTAAGCAGGGAAGCCCAAACATCCCTCTCCCCGGCCACTTCGTCTAGCTCTTCCCAAAGGATGCTGAGGCGTTCACAGGCCAGCTGAGAGACATCTCGAGCCACCTCATCTGACTTCTCTCAATGCGGAGGAGCAGCGGTTCTACTCCGAGTGCTTCTCACCCTATCTCTAAGGGAGAGCCCAGCCACCCTGCGGAGAAAACTCCTTTCGTCCGCTTGTACCCGCCATCCTGTCCTTTCGGTCACTACCCAAAGCTCATGGCCGTAGGTGAGGGTAGGAACGTAGATCGACCGGTAAATCGAGAGCCTTGCCTTTTGGCTAAGTTCTCTTTTCACCACGACAGACCGGTGGAGAGCCTGCATCACTGCAGACGCCGCACCAATCTGCCTGTCCATCTCGCGTTCCATCCTTCCTGATTTAGTATGCCGGGCGAAAATCACGACAAACCTAGCTATTGTTATATTTTTGAAAATCTGTCAGGAATTTGTAAATGATACATAAAAATTGTATTTTCCTCCCCCAAACATGTATGAAATATACGTTTTTTAATTGAATTGAATGTAGGGTGTCTGTGCTTGGAGATAAGGTGAGGAGCACTGTCATCCGGCGTAGAATCGCGACTCTCTCGCATTGAGAGGAGCCGGATGAGGTGGTTCAGGGTCGGGATCACGGCACGTCCGACTGGTAGGAGGCCTCAGGAAAGACCCAGGACACGTTGGGAGAGACTATGCCTCTCAACTTGCCTGTGAATGCCTTGGTATCCGCCGGTAGGATCTGGATGAAGTAGCCGGGGGAGAAGGAAGTCTGGTCTTCCCTGCTTATTCCACTAACACACGCAGAGATAAGTTGTCAATTAATGTGCGCTTGCAATCCGACAGAATTGTCTTTGTCTATTTGTCTGTGTCATGGTCTCTTCCTTTTTAAGTAAAACTGCTGTTTTGAAAAATGGTTTGTAACGAATTAGTATGTGAGTTAAAAAAAAGACAGACTTCCTTTGTACGTATGTAATGTGTCTTTTCTTTTTGGTCTGATACAAAGACATGCCATCAACACAAAGAGAATAAACACTCGTGTATTTACAATTGACAAAGAATCACTTCTCTGCAAAAATAGCACTTATAAATATGATTTACATAGCAAAATAAATATGTAAATAACCAATGTAGTTTCTCCTGTTAAAAATATGTTACAGAATAAAATTACAATTAGTAATTCGTTCCTTCGGTGTGAGAGCGAGGTCCTGTAGAGACATCGGTACACACAGCACTGCCGTTATATTAGGAGGTGATCTCTATTATGAAATATAAGAATGGAGTTGTGAAAGAATCTATACAAATACTCTAACATGTACAATACACAACATAGGGATGCTCTTTGCATTGATAAAAGTACCTTGCATGACTACAGCATGTCTTGGGGATGGGGTAGGGGGCTATTTAATGGCACTCTGGTGTGTGTGTGTGTGTGTGTGTATAGCTCATCAAAACGCTCCAGCCGTCTAGTCGAGAAGACTCTGAGACGCTGGGCACCAGGGCAGTGTTTTCAGCTAATTCCAATTTGTGGCATTAAGCAAAGCATCGAGATGCTTGGGACCGGATTCCGAGCTGAGTAGCAAATGGTTATGCCTCGTCTGAAGCCCCAGTACTTGGGACTTGCTGGGGAAGGAGTACGGGGTATGTAGTGTATAAACCCTGTTTGGATGTCGAGGTTCAGAACAACAGTGAACAGTAGATCAGAAGGGTATAGACTCGGTAGAGAGGGCGGTCGGAGGTATCATGTATGGATACTGGCCAAAAGGAAACCAGCCACAACCCTACTTGGGCTTTAGCTTGATCAAACTGTGAGTGTGTGTTTTGGCGCCGTCGGCCGTCCCCTTAGCTGCCGCTGCTGAGCATGCCTAGTAGCTTGCTGGGGTCCATGCCCTGCTGCTGGGCCATCTTCTGCACGTCGAAGCCCATGTGCATGAGAAACTGAATGACGTTCATCTCCTGGCCCGTGAACTGGTCTCGGATGGTGGGGCAGGTGGGGTTGCAGTGTGGCCACGGGCAGCTGTCAATCAAATGCACGGGGCAGCCTTTGGGCGGGGCTTTGTTGTTCCTGTTGTCGTGGAGGCTGCGGTCCCAGCAGTGCAGAGCCCGGGGCAAGGACGTGCCTTTTACTTGCACGTCGGTCCAGTAACTGAAAGGTGACACAAGAGGGCGCTGTCAGGGCACAAGTGGGGTGATTGTCTAGTTGTTTCCCGCCACTCAAGTTCAAACTCACTTTCTCATGATAAGTTCATGTGAGAGGCATGCAGGGGCAAACATAGCCCTAAAGAGAAAAGAAGGCACATTATCGGTGTTAAAACCCTCATTTGGTTGTCCTTTTTTCCAAAATACAGAAAGTTAACTCACGGGACATCTTTAAGAGTGTTCCTGAGCTCAATGCCCAGATTTTGGATGTAGCGCCACTGGCCCTCCTGTACTGGTTGTCCTGTCAACTGCACGTTGTCCACTGTCAACTGGGCCTCGTCAAAAAGCCACTGGACCACAAAAACCGGACCTGAAGTGAGATAACGAAGAAGATGTATTGACGGGGTCAGGTTTCCGCCACACTGATGACTTAGGCTTCTGTGGGTAACGCATGTAGAAGGACCTTCGCAGTCCAGAAGCTTACTTTTTATGGTTGGGAAGACTCTGTAGCCAAAGAAACAGTTCCACTCCTCCCCTTCGTGGGCTTGTTTGCACCTCTCTGGTACCACTCCTCCCCAGTACCTGGTGCAGATCAACACAGACTGGATAAGTTCCGAGTTCACAATAAGGTGGCAGTGCAGCATAAAAGCCAGCAGATGGCGCTTTAGTACTAAAAAACACCTTGCTTTTTTCCTGCAGTGATTACACTCTTAATCCCTACAGTGCTGCTTTGGAGTAATATTCTTATGTGATAAGCGGCTTTTGGAGCAACAATTAGCAATACAAGTATGCTCATCTAATTCTCTTAATGTTATTCCACTTGCCACAGTTAAGGCTTTTTGTTGTTGCGCGGTGTGGTGTAGGGATTTTCAGCGTGACACGGCAGCTTGAGAAAAATCAAGTCTGGGCTGAGCAGAAAACGCCAAAACATATTCAGGAGGCCCCTCTGCTCATATACTGCGATGGGAGGGCCACCGTGCCACCCTTTGGAAACCCCTGGGAGAGCGAGTGAAAAACCAAAAGGTTTCCCCTTGTGTAGTGGTTTACACAAATCCCTTGCAGGCATGTGAACATACTTGATGCCTCTCTTGATGGTCTCAGTGGGGGCACAGCTGACCGCATCCACGCAGTCGGTAAAGTCATACTGCTTGTTGTCCAGGAACCAGCCCGAATCCGACAGGCCCCGCACTTGTATCCCAGTGTGTCCCAGTCCCTCCAGCAGCTCGGACACGCGGTCCACATTCAGCAGGACGCCCGTCCCACCGGCGCTGCATGCAGAGATGATATATTCCGTTCATCAAGCTGCAGTCAAAGCACCTCTTGGATTTTCACATGGCGACATTTTACGTGTGCAGCATACCTGCTCCCGGCCAGAAGCAGAACCTTGGCGTTGTCCAGACCCTTTTTAAGCAAGGTTTTTACGACCTCCTGAATGATCAGAGAGCCCATAAAAGCATAGCCACCTGCCCAGGACAGTGAGAGGAGGCGTGGAATTACTCTTTTCCCCTCGTATGTGCATACAATGACTTGGATGATCCGACAACGATGACTTACTCTGCTCTGTTTTGGCGGTGGCGCCACTCCATGCGTCGCTGGAGCAGTACGGGACAAACCTTCACAAACAATATTAAGAGTCACGGCATGTTAAAAGACGATCCCTGTAATTTGAAGAATAAACACATCGACACGAGTCGACGTACACCATGTTGGCATTCCACCAGTGAGGGTTTTCCTCGGGCAGTGGAGACAGGATCCCGGTGCCTGCACAGACAGATCATCATGTATCATTAGCCATTCCGCCACTCCCAGACACATCCTCTTCCACGTTGTCGTCGTTACCACACTGGATTACAGTTATTACACCGCAATGAAAGACCGAGGCATCCACGGTCTTGCAGCAGTGGGCGCCAGGTGGACTTACGCTACCGCTGCAATACGATTGGCTGTCAAAGAGATGCTTTTTTTTTTTTTTTAATCTCTGCCAGGTTTTTTATCCTTGAGCAGGATTACACAACAAATGACCAATTAGTTACTGACCTGGCAGGACAGTTCTAAGCACTGGAGTAATTCATCACATATCTTTCTTGGGAAAATCCCAGCCTGAAAAGGGCGTAGGGAAAAAAAGACATTATTTGTGAAGCTGTGGGACACAGCCCAAGGAAGAAGTCGACTTTCCATGCACTTCTAACAAAATAATAATTGGAATGGCAACACCCATCGGTATCTTGCACAAACCTGATGGCTCAACATGGGTCAAAATAGGATCTCTCAGGTCATTCTAAAGACTCCTTTGACCTGACCTTACTATTCCAACCCGATTTGTTGAACAATGCCAATTTGGTACGCAGTCGTGGTCATTTACAATCTTTGGTGAGTCTCACCTGTTTTAGTTTGAGGCCACTTGGACGAGCTCATTAGCCTCCTCATGGTCTCATATCGGCTGTCGCAGTTCTCCTTGTTGAAGCAGTACCAACCGCCTGGAAAGTCATCATTCAAAGTTCAAAACGTACAGAGTTTGTCCCGTTCAGAGTTTGTTTGTTTCCTTACACCCACTTGAACTTACCCTCCAGGAATATCAACCAGCGTCTGCTTCCTCTGGACTCTTTCAGGTAAAACCTGAGGGGCAAAAGAATACAAGATAACGTCATAAGAAATGCGCTCAGATGAGTTTCCGACCCGCACCTGACAGAAGCACACGCCGCAATCTTGATGTGTTGTACTTGGGAACTCACAGACCAGGTGAAGTAATGCCCCGGCCGTTTTTGTCATCAGTGATGGCGTACAAGCGTGAAATGACATCGTTGCTTTATCTAAAACCCGAGCATCCTGCTGCCTGGTTGATTCCTATCTTTGAAACCTGCAACAACGTGAAATCGCAGCCCCGGATGGTGCTATATCTGGCCAGCCCCTATTTGCCGACTGCTGCAAATACCAGTAAAAACAAATAACTGGGATGTTCCCCTCTTTGAGCTTATCATTCTTCAGCAGTGACCTCACAGCAACACCAATGACGAAATCGACAGGCACGTCGGATGCGGTGACGTGCCCAATCAAGCACTCACACCGGACATACAACAAACTCCCGGCGTATAGCGACTTTTTTCCCCCCAGTAACATGAGAGAGAGAATCACGGGTGTGTCGACTACCGATGACTAAGCTGAAGTGACGGCCAAACACGTTTCGGTGACCACACAGAAATCCGATCGCTCCGACTCACACGTCGGGCCGTGTTTGATGACTTTATGCTATTATGGTAGCAGTATGCCAAGGACCGCGCCGTGTGCTACTCCCAAGCGAGTCCCCGATTCTCCCACACGCTATTTAATTTGCCCGGTAATGGACGCTGGTCGGATTAGCATCTTAAATGACAACGGTCAATGGGAGGAGGCCATCTGCCGGCGACTGCATTCCTGCTCCGAGAGCTTGCAGCTTCCAGCGTGCCTCCCTAAAGGCGGCCCGGCCCGTTCGGGAGGGGGTCATGTGGATTTGCACTGCTCAGTCCATAAAAAGACCTGCACGTGTCCGAAGTTGTTTTGAGCAGATCGGACGTGGTTGCTGTCTAATCGAAGGGATGTTGTTCATTTAAAGCAGGAGTGACTTTTTCCTCATCCTCGTCCCTCTTCAGCACATTTTTGATTGTTTTGCCGCATGAATCGTTTCCTCCATAATAATAGCAGAAGTCCAAGGGAGCAAACCCCAAATCCCAACCTTAAGGGGCGCATTTGGGAAACGGTTCTAAACGAGGTTAATGAGGATGTGAGATGGGATCATTCTTTTCACTGCGACCACGCAGCGCGTCCAGGTACATACCCTGCAGGGCTTCCGTCGTTGCAGGTGACTGAAGCGTTCTCCAAAAAGGTCAGCCTCATGTCGTGGTCGAGCTTCTGCGCCGAGCACGGGTACAGAGACTGCGCCAGGTTCTTGACTTGCGTCATGAAGTTATCCATGTTCTCCTCCACGGCGGTGAAGTCCAGCGGAAAGCTCTCCGTGGTGTCGCCCCGGGTGGGAGGCGGCGGCGCGCGTCGTGGTTGCGGGTTGCGGCCACCCCGGAACCTCCGCGCGCAGAGGCCGGCTCCGGACTGCATCAGCACCAGGAGCAAAAGGGACGAGGCGACGCGAGCGGCTGTCATGTTTAATCGTCCTTGTGTACCAAAACGCGCGATGGGAAGAAGACAGCTCCTGTTTCGGCCCCGGTCCCTTAAAGTCCTGCAAGGATCCGCCGTTCGCCAGCGTTCGTCCGAGACTCCACACCGGTCCCATGCGCTTGTATTTTATTCAAACTTTCCCCCGTTGGGTGTCCGTCCAGCCAATCGCAGCGGCGGGGCAGGACTCGGGGCCCGAACAAGAGTGGCAGAGCCACACCGCCACCCCACCCTCCCTTTTTTCATTTATTGAAAGGCTTCCCTTTGATCCAGGATCTTTTATTTGATGTGGTGGCTTTTATTGGCCTTGAAATGCCCATTTCCCATTCCGACACCAGTTTATGAAGTGAGAATAAGCGTCTCTGTGCAGCTATTTAACATGCTCTGCTCTCTAGATCCGAATATTCACATTTGGCTCGCTCACTTCAAAGATTCATTTGCTCGTTTAAGCTTCCAGTGTAGTGACTCTTGTCTTTCTTCTTTCTTTTTTTGAAATCCAGACCGGGCCTCCGAGGATCAAAGCAACCATCACTCTTCCTCCCCTCGTCCCTCCTACATCAAGTCCCGCGCCAAGCTCTCCTGGAGTTGCTGTATATGTCAGGGCGGGCGCAGCAGACTCCAACCGCAAGGAGGTCTCGCACAGGTGAGCCCCGAGTAACCTTTCGTTTTAAGGACAGGTATTCAGTTCACAGGCGGAAACGCCGGGCATTTCAACCGCACGCCCTCAGCCACATCCCGGAGGTCATTTTGTGCCATTCAAAAATCCAAGTGTTGAACGCATGAAAGTGAAATTTGAAATTCCTTCATTTTCTATGCCGCTTATCCTCATTAGGGTCGCGGGTATGCTGGAGCCTATCCCAGCTGACTTTGGGCGGGAGGCGGGGCGCACCCTGGACTGGTCGCCAGTCAATCGCGGGGCAGACAAACAAACTCACACTCTAACGGACAATTGAGAGTGGCCAATGAAGCTGACACGCACGCGCGGGGAGAACGTGCAAACCCCACACAGAGATGCCCAACAGACATTCGAACCCTGCACCTCCTGACTGTGAGGCCAACATGCTACCCACTCATCCACCGTGCAGGCTGATTTAAAGGCAAACAATTAGCAAGAGATCTTCACAAGATTTTCTTATGTATTGTGATTTGCAGCGGAAGTCGATACTGATGCCTGCGAAAGTAGGTCAATGTTACGCAATGTCTGCTGCACCGCTAAAATTGACCAAGTACAGGGACTTTGGGAATCCGATAACAATCGCTGCACGCGTGGATTAGCGTTGGAAGCGCCTTGAAGGTCTACTGTTCTGCTTCTCACACACACCAGCTGCAACGCAAGACGCCAGCCTGAGGTGATGCACCTCATAAGCTGTCAGTTATGCATTGACGTCCAAAAATGCCATCACGTCCAAATCATCACGACGGTCGTCGGTTTTATTTGCCGCCATTTCATCGGAAATGTTTTGATGATTGGGGAAAAAAACATTCATTTCCCTTTCAGGTTTTTTCACGTACAATCTTTGAAATGTGGTGGCTGTGAAGCCACGTCTTGGACAAGAATTGCCACGTCACGAAACGTTTGGACCTGTAAGCCAGGTGGAACTGGATAAAGAATCAGCAGCGGGGACGACGGTGTTCATTGGCGAACTTCAAACAGATGCTTGTATGGATTAAAACATGTGGTAGGGCCAAGATGGAGAGACTCTGTCACAGACTGAGTCAAGTCACTTTGACTCCTATCTCTTTGTTTTCTCACGTGACATCCCCAAATATGTAACCCTGAAATCACACCGGCCTCCGACAAACGCTCTACCATGAAGGGGTTCCCCCCCGCCCGGTCTTCTGACCCAAGTAGGTTGCAAGTGTGAGCTGCAGATGCCGTTCTTCACTTTGCACCTTATCTGAACTTATTGCGTTAAGCTTCTCTGGCTCCCGTCGGTCATCGTCTGGTCGCAGCGTGGACGTAAATGTAACCGTACAAGTCCAAATGGATTAATCCGGAACCAGCTGTTCTGATTGCCGTCCCTTAGAAGTGCCCCTGTGCCCTCTCCCCCTCCCCCGTTGCCCCCGCTCCAACACCAGGCCTCCTGTGAAAGTCAAAGCCTGTAGTCTTTCAAGTCCGATCAGTTGCATGTGCCCTCGCAGATCCACAGGTTTTACTGCTTAAGTCTGCGCTGGCAGCGTTGAGCACGTGACCATTGCCTGTCCGACGTTTAGACGCAGCGAGCAGCACCCTGACGCCGGTTCCGCTCACGCACCTCCATCAGCCGTCCCTGCGGCTGTTAAGCGCTGATGCGCACATGCTGTTGTCGACGGTCCGTCACAATCGTCGAGTCCCGCTAGTTGGGACTGTTAGGTCAGGTTACATCAAAGAGATCAGGAGGGATCAGCCTCTTGAAAGGGACAGGCTCTGGCTCAAATCATCAGAAACAGGTGGAGGTCCTCATTGGGAGAACAAAGGAGAGATCGCCAAACATAAAACACTCCAATTTCACGGAGGAGTTGCTTTAAAAATCTTTTCAATTGCCACCGGCAATTGAGTGCATACATGAGACAACGCAGACGAAATCAAAAAGGAAAGCAAATATGATGGCGGGTTAGGGATTGTGCATCGTGCAAAAGATGATGGCCATTCGAGACTTGTATCAAAAGAGGCCACTACGATACTTGATCAGACTGAACTTTGAAATGTTCTTCAAACACTTTTTGGCAATCATTGTTGAGCTATTGGCATGAATCCTGGGCATCGGATTCAGTCATTCAAATCTGACTGGCGATTCCATTTGACTGTTGACCATTGGAAGAAGCTTGTTCAAGGTTGACCACCATAAAGCAGTTCCTACGACAGCAAGAAATGTTGTACTTGGTCAAATCCAGGGGTAAAACAAATGACTCATTTACTGTAGATCCATCCTAAAAACGGCATTAACCGTCAAAAGGTCCTTAAAAGGCACTCCCACATTTACCTGGAGCTGCAACTAACGATTTTTTTTTTAGTTGATTAACCCCGAAGCTTGTCGCTTCGATTAACCGAGTAATTGGTTAAGCACTAGACAAGGGGTCACGAACATGATGCCCGCGGGCTCCAGGTAACACCCCAAGACCACTGCCAGGTTTTCAGTTAATGACAAGAGACCAAAATGTGAGTTGCGAATATCAGCATTTTGTCAATATTCTGGTAAAAAAAGCACATCCAGTTTGTTTGGGTTCCCATAAGATATGAAAATAAATGTCACAAAAAGGAGTGGCTCTTTGCCATTTTCTTTTTGTGACAGTACAAGAAAAAACGTTGGCGACGCCTGCCCTAGACGGAGCGAAGGGTTGGTGTTTTTTTCCACAACATAAGAGCAAAAATAACGAATAAATACATCTCAAAGCTCCTGTGTGTGTGAATATCTTGTTTTACTTGGGATTTTGTCCTTAAGGACGGAACGGACGGAAATCTCCGGCCACGGTGTTTGTGCGGTTCCAATTGAAATGTTAACAGGAAGGACTGCTTAGTTTAAAATAAATGAATCGAATTTCCTTGCAAATGTAAATGTAAAACGGCATTTGTTTTTTTGTCTCGAGGACCAAATTTGTCGTATTTTTGTGTAACCTGGACATTTTAAGCTAGTTCAAGAACCAGACTTCCCTACGACGCCACTAAAAGCACATGGAGAAAAAAAGGTTTTGATGGGTAAAAAAAAAAGTGCTAACTTTTGCGAGGGAACGCAAAACTTATTACTCTTCCGTGTAGCCTGCATATACTTCCGTGTTTGCAGCGGAAACAAAACAGATATACGAAAATTGAGTGAGAAAAGTTTCTTGAGTTTTATTCAGAGTTGGACCTGACGTCCGGAGACATTAAAACAGTGCTTAGCAGTAAACATGGGTTCGATGTAAGTGACAGAGACCTAAAAAGGTTCCGCAGGGCTCTGTCGTCGTAAAGCGTATTCCGATCTTGCTGTCCTGGCCGATTTCATCCAGAACCAACTGCAGTACTACGATCAAACACGCAAGTCTATGCAGGCTACACTGAAATTTTGCTTTCCATTGCAATAGTTCTGTGAGGGATGGTTGGGCTTTGAATCTTGAAAATGTAAGTGATTTTGGATTTTGCTTGTACGTATTCCTGATATAGGATTTACGGAGTTGATCGGGGGAGGGGGGAATCCCCAAGACAACGGGCGTTAACACGCCGTACCGCCCTCACCACATGCCGAGGACAAGCGTGATCCGGACATGAAATCAAGAGGTGCTATCTAAGATGTGGATGCAAACGGGGGAGTTAGCGAGAAGGAGTGAGGCGGGAGACATCTGTCGAGCAGGCTCTCATTTCGCAAGAGGGGGCCATCTATTGGTTACAGATGGTACCCCTCTTGATAAATACAAACTCTTTCAAGACTGGACAGCTTGCGTTTGGGGTTCTGGAAACCAAATAGCTCAACTGACAGGTCAGCTGTTTGTTGTTCATCTTTCATCTGCGTGATGGACACGGAAGTGCTGCCATTGTCTGTAAACGCTTGTGTCCTTCCGACCGAGCAAGATAGATGTCTGCGTGGGGGATACTGATGTTGGTTGGTGATGGTGTAGGATGCGTGAGGCTGGCTCGTCAGTCGGGGAGACCCACCAGTGTGTGGCCCCGCGACCAGGAAAATTAAATTAGTGCCTGAATCATGCATTGCGCCTCCCACTGCGAGGCACTGACAGTGGAGGGCGACTCTCGGTTTGTCTGACAGCGGCAACTGCTTCCAACACAACAGGATGGAAAAAGTTGAGTCTCGGACCTGCTAAACGTCAAAGCATGGCCGTATTATTCACGGAGCGCCAATTCACAGCAGAGGCTACCTCGAGGTACTTCACGCAAGCACACTTCTCCGAGTAAGCGCTCGGCGACGGAGGCAAGTGATGGAACCTCAAGCAAAAGATTGACTCTGTGGGCTGGCCGTCTGTCTCGACTGGTTGGGGTTGAGCAAGAGAAAGAACGTAGATGGACTCTCGACCCTTTTTGTCTGAACCGGGCGGGTTACACAAATGTGGGAGGGTGATGTCTGCCACCGCCATTCTTCTTCGGTCTTAAGTGTCTAAACAGTCGTCGCGGGCAGACGGCGGCAGTGACCAAATTCAAAAGTCTGGTTGTAGATTTGGTCGCGGGTAGTTCAACTCCAAAGAGAAGGTCAACGCTGATGAAGTATCGCGGTGTGTACTGAGTCACCAGCACACCATGAGCGCATGCTGTGCCTCATTGTTTTGGACGCGTTCTCCACACCGAGCAGCCGCTTTCTTTTCTCCCGGCAGCCGGAGGAGGAAGCTACTGTAATCACAGAAGACAAGGATCAGTGCCAGCCTTTTTCAGCATGATCTGGTACCTGCTTTGATGTCATTTCATTTTTGTTCTCTTTTTTGGTGTACAGCAGCCGCCGTCGTGTGCCAACGAGCGACCGTTGTCGCCAAGTGTCTGACAGGCGGCTTTTCATCCGCGTGACATCACTCTGCTACTTGATTACTTTCCACGGGCTCCTCCAGGATTTTTTTTCTTCTCCCCGCAGGAATCTTAAATCATCATTGCTGCCTTCGTCTCAACATCTGAGAGACACATTAGCATGTTTTGTGTACACGGAATATTTATAGTCTCATTTGTTGACTAAGTTGGCCGTACTGTTAGGATTTGCCGCTCCATAAATGGCGGTAATTTCCCTTTTATGATGATTGTTGAATGCGTTGCACTTCGTGTCGCTGGTGAAGCCGGTTATTAGTAAGCAACATAAAAAGACAAATAAAATCAGAAGAAGAAAAAACAGGTTTCCACACAGCAATCTTTCTGTGCCGTTGTTCCTTTCCTTTGATTTTCTCTCCACAGGGGAGTGAGCTGTGACAAATTACAAGGCAGTATCTCAAGTGTTTGCTTTTGGAGGAAACTCCAGTGTGGGGTGGATATTTATAACCACGCTCTCGCCTCAACGCCATGTGTCTGCTTCACAGGGTCCCTATCTGTCTTCCTACCTGGGCCGCAACGGCCCACGTCACAGGACTCCGCTCTAGGTGCTCGAAGCATCGAGAGGTGTCTGAGGTCCCCTGACCAGCCCCTGACTGACGACCAGGGTTAGGTTTTTCCCAAGAAAATGTTTTCAAGGGATTGGAGAGCATGTTTGTTTATCCTCAGCTCAGAGGATGTCCAGAAAGGCCTTCAAGAGATTGCAGTGGGATAGACGGTGCGTGATTCACGCCACTGCCAAGCTCTTTGATGTATCCCAACGCACATCCTTGCACAAACCACCACTAGGTATCATGAGCATCATGTGATCGAATTAGAAACACCGACTTATCAAAGCCTTTTGCGCCAAAGTGTTTTTCAGAGCTACCGCCGTTTCCTTCAAAAAGCCACCTAAGCTGTTGATTCTGGGCGACGTCCCGCAAAGATTGTTGCATTTTGCGGTCTTCTTGGCTTGGCCAGCGGAAACATTTATTCAGAACAAGGTAACCTATCTGTTTTGAATGTGCTCTCCTTTCTCCGCTGGCAGGAAGAAAGTGGTCGTTTTGTGGGCGGAAGAAAGCGTTACTCGGGTTTTACTCATTGACATTTCCAGCGTGTGAAGAGTCGTCATTGGACGCATCATCCTGTTTTTGAGGTGACTAATCGACAGATTGCTACCAGCACACGCTTTACTGGTTTCGATCCGGTCATAATTCACATGGCTGGAATCAGAGAAGCCAGGGGTTCCTTCCTCTCCACTTGCTAGCCATTTCAAAGAGTTAGGAAGCGTATTTGTCTCACTGCACGTGTCCGTGGCCTTTATGCTGTTTTGCTTTTACGCCATATTTGGGCCAGACGACAGACTTTTTAGGAAACTTCTCTTTGTAGGACATCAGTAGACACCGATCGGTCCATGCGTGCCCTTTTCTTGATTACACAGTTTTTGTGCCTGTGCCTTTTCGTGAAGTAGTCTCTCTAACCATGTGGTTGGAAAAAGTGGCGTGAATGTTAAAGGATATAACACCCACCTATCGCTTGGGCAGTTTGATCATCTGACATGGCAACATGGTAGCTCCACAGCAAGAAAGGACATGCTTACCACGGTCTGCTTTATTGCTCTGGCTGAGCTCTGGATACTCGAGTATCCACAGTCTCCACTGTGCTGCAGCAGTCCCAATTTCTTGCCCGCCGTCTTCTTTTAAGTAATAAGCAAATAAAGGAGACACATGTTCTCTTCTGTTGTCTGTAAGCTTGTCTTGCTTTGACTGCATGTTCAATGTGTGGTAGTCTTCAGTTCAGAAGCGTAGGACCAAAGGCAGGTGAATGGAGCTGAGCCCAGCCAATGAACAGTTGTTTTAGTCTTAGTTGTTGTTTGTGCATGTATATTAAGTTGTTGTCAAGATTAAAAAAAAAAAATGGGAAAATGAGCCCAAATTCCATCAACGTGAGCACCCTCACATCTGGAGAACAGGTGTAGTCCCACTTCTCACATGTCAGAACTTTCTCCCTAATTTACTTAAGAGCCCCGCAAAAGCGAAAGCGAGGCAGATGCACGGTTCGGGATTTGATACGCCAGAGACTTTAAGGCAGGAAGGAAGACAGGCAGAGGAGAGGACAACTGTTACATGTCTGAAGCGGAACTAGCTCTCTGGCTTTTGAAATCGGATGAAGTTTGGCTGCGGCCCTGAAGTCATTACATCTTCAAAGCTAATTAACACGTGGCTTTTGTTTTGGCTACAGATTATGCGGGTACAGATGCTGGTTTGGGCGGAAAACAGATACCAAGAGCAAGGTGTGCTTGGATGTGCTTTCATGTCAGAAGGAAGTGCTTGACTCTTGACCTCCCCTCTTGAGCTCCAAACCGGGCTGTCAACACCACTTCCTCGAGTGCCACATAAAGATTAACGCTTGGTAAGAGGCACGGGGGCCTCCAGAGCAACGCTCGATGAGCAAGAGGACGCACCGCCGCCTCCCGGTGCCCAAATCTTCCTTCTAAGAAGTTATATAAGAGCAACGTATTCATATGTATTTCTTTAAACTGAGGATTTCTGCACAAAACCGCAGCATCAGTAAGCAAGCCTCAAGTCCAGTATTAGCCGCAGGTTTGTTAGTTCTAGACTCGCGAGGTACAAGGCACTTACTATGTCATCAAAGATTTCCATAATGCACATGGATGCCCACACTTGGAGACCATCATTTGTTTATTTCCTGTCTCCATACAGTATATACTGTAGATAGATGGATTCTTTATAAGTGGGCTTGACGAGCTTGTGTCATAAAATGTGCTCCTAGTTTTGTTTCTTTTGAACTTGATCACAGACCCCCGCCAAGGCCCATCCACCCATCCATTCTCAATGCCGCTTATCCTCACTAGGGTTGCAGGGGTATGCTGGAGCCTATCCCAGCTGATTTCAGGCGAGAGGCAGGGTACACCCCGGATTGGTCACCAGTCAATTGCAGGGCACATATGGACAAAACGACCATTCACACTCGATGAAGTCAGATTAATTATGAGTTAACTGTGGACAAAATGCAATTAATCACGATTAAATGTTTTAATCGAGTGATAACCCTAGGTTGAACAGTCCTAATTGTGGTTAAATTCAACATTGGTGGGCCGCACCAACCACAAAGATCTGTGATGACAATATCAGGTAAGGTTCTGTAGGACTGAGCTAACGTAGCGTTTCCGGACTGTATTTATAACTGTACTTTAGAATGTTAAGTCCAATAACCGCGAAACACCTTGCACATCTTTCGGGCACTGACAAGCACACGCAAACCGATTGTAGCCGCTGCTCTCTGAGTGGTGCTGGAGGAGGATGTCCGGGGCCGGTGTGGTTTGACGTGGTCTGGAGCTGTGAGGCCAGCCGGCTGTACTGGAAAATTCTCTGAAACTGCTTTTTGGAGACAGCTTACGGTAGAGAAATGAACATTCGATACTGTAGCTCTGGTGGACGTTCTTGCAGCAGAAACACTTGCAATCGGTGGAGAGTCGCTGCACATTTTGGAGAGAGCTGACCAGCCAAAGGCGCACCTGTGCAGTAATGGTGTTGTCCCATCAGCATCGTGATGGATGGATTATCTCAGCAAAGGACTCACTCACTCACACAGATTTTGGCAGATTTGTGAACAATATTTGAGACAAATAGACCTTTTGTGTACATAGAAAGTTTCACATCTTTGGTTTTTTGTGACGCCCCTGGTCATCAAGCCAAGTAGGAATGACCCCTTCAGTTTAATATGCATTACCTCAAGCAGACACTTGGGTCTGTGGGTCAGCGAGCTGCCTCTTGAAAGTGTTTGATGATGTCGTTTTATTGTTCCAGAAGGTCAAGATCTTCAAAGCTCTCCCTTCTGTTCTCTGCAGGGCACCCGGGCAGCAGCTGTCGGAATACACCCAGCTTTGTGTGTGTGTGTGGTTTTTTTTCACAAGAAGAAGAGGTAGGTCAAGCCCACTCTCACAGAAATGTTTTTACTGGGGGGGATGGGCACTCGGTGGACACCATAATATTGCTCTGCCCTTTTGTGCTAGTGAGTGGGGAGCATGTGAATACTTTTGGGTGGTACACACAGCACAGAACAGTATGGAGTGACTGTACACTAATAGAATGTGCGTGAGTTTATTGTCATGCTCCCCAAAGGAACAAAAAGGTTTTCTCCCCAATTTGAAATTATTTATCAGTACTAACCCCTACATGAGTTGCAGGCACCAGCATTGTTCAAGCATAGATATAGACACTAACATGTTATGAATATCTCCCCTCTCTCTTCACGGCACACTCTTCTCCAGCAGATATCTGCAGCTGTGTGTCGAGCTGATGCCCGCATTTCATTTCCTTCCCCTCCCACTCAAGTTTGACATTTGCCCATAAACATGGCATTCACCTCACGGCAGTGGTCGTTACCTATATCTAAGACCCGTGACCCACTGATCTGCAACCCCCTTTTGGGTCGTGACCCGCCAGTTGACGGTCGCCCCTTTAGTCGACAGATTATCTGACATCCATACACCACAGCTGGATGCTGTGAAATGTTTTCGTTCCTCATGTGGAGCGGCTTCCTTCGTGGCCTTCACATCTCTGAGCCATGTAAACCACCTGTTTTTCACGCCAGTTACGCAGAAACACCTCCATTTCTTGCCACCGCGTCCCAGTGCTGGATACGTACACTTCAGAAGCGTTGTGGCTTGCGCCTTTGATTGCTGGAATGCTTTTTTGGACTTTCTTTCCCCTCTGTGGGTCACAATCCAAGCCAATTTATTTTCCAGCGTTACCGCCATGTTGAGTAAGTGACTTTGCACAGAAGCCACATGAAACGCAGCAAAATAACAGCGTGTTCCCCACGTTAAGTCTCTGTAGCTCTTTAATTGCTTAATTGCAAGAAAGCATGAAAGCATTTTTGCGCTCCCTAATGGTCAATTGTTGAACTGTTCGCTGCAGCTATTGACATTATATTGGAGTGGTGTGAACAGTTCTTCGAGTCTTCAGTTACAGAGCTGTTTTATGTCCAAGGAGGTCCGTTTACACTGTTGGCCAGATTCCTACGGTCTGTCATTCCGTGACTTTGAACATAACACAGAGCTCGTAGAACCGTGACGGGGCACTGGGAGTACTTTTCACCGTATTGGCAGCATCGTTCATGCAGGAGTCAATTGGGCTAGATTTACACTGCGCTGCACGGAAAGGCCCAACGCCGATTTTCCGA
The DNA here is from genome assembly GCA_024372805.1 of Oostethus manadensis. Lineage (NCBI taxonomy): Eukaryota > Metazoa > Chordata > Actinopteri > Syngnathiformes > Syngnathidae > Oostethus > Oostethus manadensis. The sequence goes on from QODF01000203.1 coordinate 390,755, forward strand.
GCGATTTACGCACACTTTCAAATAATCACTTTCCGCTAGCGCTGCGATTTTCCAGAACACTGGGAACAATTCACATGCACCAAAATCCAAAACGCGGTGAGCAAGTCTGAGCTGGTACAGATGGAAGTTGGGCAGTTACGACGCGGAAGTCATCTGACGTTTTTTACATTTTTCTCAAGATTTTCTACCTTCCCCTCAAGTCTCAGCTCCACTTGGGTGACTTTTGGCGTCCAGCTCGTTCTGCTGAGTTTGCTAGATCCATTAATTGGCAAACGTAATGCTCATTCAGTCGCTTGTGTCATTTTTTCATATGCTTTTTCGAGTTAGCCCTAGTAGGGAATACCATGTCCTGTTGTTCTTGCGACGGCAAACTAGTGGAGACTGAATCAACAGTGCCTCTGCTGGTTGGAGCCAAGCAGTGCACCCCATTTTGCCCCCGTTGCTTCAAGATGCGATTAATCAACCTCAGTTACCGTCAATTTGTCCGTAATGACCAGTTTAATGACCATGTCCTTTCCACTCACACTGCAGTCACATTTTCAGATTTTCGACTTTTAAGATGTTGTCCATTTATTGTGTCCTTTTATAATGATAATGGACATGATCTAAGGATCTGCTATCCCTAATAAATCGTGCTGTTTTGTGGTTGAATATGGATTAATAATCACAATAATGCAGGCTACTGTTGCGACCATTACCCAGAACAAGCTAAAACTCAACTCTGAACCCCCGACATCACTTCCTGTTCACTTCCAAACACTCCCCTAGGGAACACATTTGCTCCAACACAGGAGCAGGATTTTTATTTGTCTACCTTTATGTACTGTGCTATAGTGTGTAATAGGAGTGTAAAGGTCAACAAATTAGTGTTAATTAATGTCTGCAGGGCCCTAACAATGTTAAAATCACAAACAGGTTTTCAACGTTTATAAACTTGGAATCCTACTTTGTGGAAATTCACTCGTCCCGGGCGGGTCTCAAACCAATTAATGGAGATAAACGAGCGATTACTGCATATCTGAACCACCCATCCATCCATCTATCCATCTTCTGTACCGCGTGTCCTCACCGGGGTTGCGAGTAAAGGAGACAAACAAACCCTCGCAACAAGGCAGTGGAAATCCAGCCCCTGGTTTTGTCTTCTCAAAATGATCTCCAACAAGACAACACGGTAGCAGGAAGCGTTTAGTGCTCAAACAAAACGCGCCCACTTTGATCATTTTGCGCTGCTCTTTGATGCGGCCACTTCGGAGAGAGCCAATGGTGATGTTTAATTGATTATGTAGAATGAGCAAGCTGGCTTTGCTCTTATATCATCCCCCACCGCCGAGCCCTTTCTTTTTTTGCTCTGCTCGCTCCAAAAGGAGATGCTTGCATGCCATATTGGCCCATTCCCTTTCTTCTTCTAAAACAAATAAAGACGTCAAACATCAAAGCCGCTCTTGGTTAATAAAAGACCTCAGATATTTTCCATTATCTTTGACATGGTTTTGGGTTTCGCCAGTCAAAGGAATGACAACAGGCCCGGATAAAGTGATGCCTTTCTTTTGTTGTTGTTGTTGTTGCTCAGTCTTACCGAGGTTACCGGACCACGCTCAAGCCTGTTCTGTGATCTTTGTAGGCTGTAATTATTCAAAGGTATTCTTCTGAGGCACTGATACCGCCGCCTCCCCCCAACTCATCTTACTGTCCCGTTCGAAACTCCAGAGTTTGAAACAACAATCTGTCAGAGGATGGCTTCACTTTGAAGTCAGCGACAGTCGGTTTGCTTTCTGTCTCGGGCCAGACCGCTGACCCCTGATGGTGATTGCTTCCGTGGCGTAGACGAGCGGAGATAACTGTAAATGCAGGCCTTTGATATGCACTTGGGCGCGGGAGGTCCAGCTAGAAGGGGAGACAGTGATGCTGTAGGCATGGACGGGGATATGTGTTTGCACACACAAGGAACCGCAACGGCGAAGGTCAAGGAAACAGAGGCGTGTCTTCCTGACGAAAAGCTAAAAAAACAATGAAATGAAATTTGACATTCAAGCGTGGCTGATACCCGGCTCTTCTTTGTGTTTGTCGGAACTTTTGTATTCCGTAGATCCATTCATTCCCACCAGCACTTACCCTGTTCTCGGTCACTACAAGGGCTGCTGGAGCGAATCAAAGCTTACTTAGAGGGAAAGATTTTCAACAGCAAAACAGTTGCATAAGTATAAGGTATTGTGGAACACTAAGAAAGGAACAACAATAAATGAGCACAGAGCCACCATCCACCAGGACCAGCCTGGAGTTTGTCGAGCCAAATAATAACATTAGCAATCAATACAGGCATCAAATCTTCCCTTAATGCATTCCCGCATCGGCATTTGGGACCAAATGTGAAGTGAATGACAAAAGTATAGTGGTCTTCCTGTGGAGCACGGAAGAAAATTAGATGGTGCCTTCAAGTTCCGTCGCACAAAGTGGGACAAGTCAATGCTCGCAACAACTTAAACATGCAAAAATTGGGGGATTTCTAACAGTATATATATATTTTTTCCTTTTACACAAAATCTGATGTGCTTATTTACAAATAATTTGATTTATTCAGTCTCCTGCTGCCCAGCGGTTGCGGACAGCTGCCTCTCAGCATGCTTGGGGATATGATGTGCTCTTTTACCCATTTGAGAGACTGATAGACTGCCATTTTTATAGCATTGTTTTTGTTTTATAGTGCAAGGTTAATGTCTACATCAAGAAATGTAGGAGGTGAATCGTTTTGTTTGTACACGGTATCGTTTTTTCAAATATATTGTTTCGGAATTGTATCTCAACCCTTGTGTTCAGCTGCGTATCGAATCGACTAACGACATTTCCATCCCTAGAACTGACACCGCTATGTGAACTCCACAGCAACCAAGCCAAGCATGACAAGTGTGAGGACATTGCATAGAGTGGAATAGAGCGATTCAAGATAAGATCTATATGATATCAACGTTTCGTCCAGCTCCTACTGTGAGAATGAAAACATGCCTGTGGACTTGTCGGGCTCGAATCACTCATGGAAAACAGGAAAAAGTGAATTTGACATGAGAACAGGATTTGATATTTAGCACATACAGCACAGTACATCAATGACTGGATTGTATATACCGGGTCTGTTTTGATGCTCAGTCCATTTATTCTTTCCTGCCGCCGATGTCTTTTTTTTTTTTTTTCCCCCTGTGGCTGCTCTTTTATCTTTAGAACAAGTATTTAGTCCAACGTGACAGTCCGTTTTCATCCAGATGTCCAGATGGCATCTGCAAAAATGCACGCATAATACCCATTCTCACATGCAAACGTAAACAAATGTAAAGACGCCGCATTTGGCTCGCCAAGCGAAACCGCACGAGCTGATGAGCTCTTGTGTCGCGGCGCTATTGCAATTATGCTGCGTTGAAAGCCGGAGTGAGGGCCATCAGTGGCCCCGACACTGGCATGACGACCGTTGACATGCCCAGCTAAACAAGACCAGAGACTAATGCGCTCTCATGTGAGGCACAAATGAAGATGAGCAGATGAGAGGTCTTGATGGGGACTCACTCCTTCTCCTCAACCCAAATTATGGCCTTTCTTTTTTCACTCTGTACTTCCAGTTGGCCGCGGTGTTATTTTCTTTCTGCTTTTTTGTAGAAAAGACAAGCACAACGCTGGACTGAATGTTCAACTGGCGCTCAGAATAGTAAACACAAGGCCTTGTAATTTGCAAGACGCTTTTGTCATCCTGGAGCTTAAAATTTCTCTTTTCAGCGCGGTGCGAGCGCCACATACAGTAGGAGACGCGAGAATCAAAGGAAGCCATGGAATGCATCGGGGCAACGGTGAACAAATGCATGACGCTTGGCTGCAACCGATTGTTGTTTGCTTGTGCGATCTTCCATAGATGTTTTTGCAGTTTTTTCCCGTTCACTGTGACGTGAGTGGGACCAACAACCTTCCATACGCTGGAATTTGGTTAGGAAATTCATGCATTATTCAGTATGAAATCGAAAGTCTTAAGTCTAAAACACATTATGTTTAGTGTCCCGTAATGTAGTATTTTTCAGCTATTAAATAAGTCTGTGTGGGAAGTGTATTTTTCCAAAATTGATCCTGGATGATGGAGGTTTAACATTTAAAAATGGCTTTTTGGGCATGTTGTGTCAGTATCTGTGTCTGTCCACAGTATGTGTCTCCAGCAGTGCTGTTGTACACTTGAAACGCTCCAACTGTAGTTGTCCAACATTAGGAGATACATTTTTCTCACATCATCATCATCGTAATCAGGCTGTAGGGATACATACTATTTTGCTATTACAGTAAGAACAGCGTTAAAAAGGCGATTTTGCATGACGTGGGACCTCAAACCAAAGGTTATTCCTTGAAAAATGATTTTTTTTTTTAAATTAGGAATGGAATATTTTCTTCTCTGTATTAGACAAAGTTTGGCAACCATATAAGGCTAGATTTTTAAATGGAAAAGATGCAACCTGTTGTTTTATCTCTGCACACACGCATACGATTTCTAGTATGCCACTTTTTTATCCCTGTACAATCTGAGACTGACTGGAACCAAAAACTAAAAAAAGGGACGTTTACATACACCTCTCTGACATAAGTTGAAGACTGATTGGACTTTGCAAAATCTTTGTTGGCTGCCAATCACTCTCTCCAGCGCTGGCATTGCAATTGCTTGTTCCTTCTACTGTTTGAATGAAATTCTCAACTGTTCTTGAGACTCCTAGGCAGCTGTTAGAATGGAAGAATCCGAAAGGGCCAGTCCCATGATTCCAAAAACAGAACAACACAGTAGCCCGAGGTCAAATGCACAAGTTTTTAAATGCAACCAATATTTTGGGCAAGAACGTTGCAAGAAATTAGGATTTTGCAATCGCTGTGAATGACACTCCCAATTATACCGGACTCCAACTTGGCAAGCGTCGTTGACTGTCCAGATTCATGCCTTTGATATTAGGACCCATTTGGGCTGCAAATTGGTCAAGCCATTCCCAATTTTAAGAGTCAAACTATTATTGAATCATAATTCAAATGTCCCACAAATGTGTAGGTTTTGTTTCTGGACCTTGTGGTGTGCTGTTTCAGTCCACTGCCTCTGGGGAGAGCTGTAAGTGCTCAGGATTCTATTTGAATTAAAAGTCCTAGCTGTTGAATGCAGGTTGTCACCTGTCACCTTGTTTTTCTCAGCCACCACCCTTGCATTGCAATACCAGAACTTCTCAGCCACCACCTTCGCATTGCAATACCAGAACTTCTCAGCCACCAACCTTGCATTGCTGTACCTGACCTTCTCAGCCACTACCTTTGCATTGCAATACCTGAACTTCTCATTCACCACCCTTGCATTGCAATACCAGAACTTCTCAGCCACCAAACTTGCATTGCAATACCTGAACTTCTCAGCCACCACCCTTGCATTGCAATACCAGAACTTCTCAGCCACCACCCTTGCATTGCAATACCAGAACTTCTCATCCACCAACCTTGCATTGCTGTACCTGACCTTCTCAGCCACCACCTTTGCATTGCAATACCCGAACTTCTCTGCAGAACGTCCACAAAACGACTGCCAGGTCATGAAAGGATGCAGAGACAAGTCCAAATACTCTGTCTGCCTTTCCTTTTTGAGTGCTCCCATGGTAACACCTCCTCGTGTAAACGTCCTCAATGCCATCGCCGGTTTTGTTTTTGGGGGCAGCGAGAGGGGCTTCAACTGGAGGAGAAGCCACTTTCTTTCATGTTGTGGAAAAGCGATGAACTTCTGTTGTAGTTTATTGCTGGTGTGATTTTTTTAAAGCATCCCACTGGCTCTTTGAAGTGCGCTCCGGTCTGTTTTTCCTCAGCCGTGGTGTCACCATGTCACTGCTCATCTGTTTCTTCTCTCTGATTGAATCGGATGGAACCCCGGTCAGACTGAACTAAAACCGGTCGCCCCCTGCCGAACAACAAATTACACTCTGCCGGAAAGGTGACTTTTCCTGTGACGACAGAGCATTTTTTCCAGCATTTGTGCAGCCGTAATGACAGGTTCTAATGTTGTGCTTATACCAACAGCATTCCACGCAGGTTATCTTTCCATTTCCATTCACATTGCGTGGCTGAAAACGCACGGCCTCCTCATGTAGGAGTTTGTGTTTTGTCCTTACCCTATTGGCACTCCTTCATTATTTGCCTTTCACACAGTCATGAGGCAAAAGGGGAGACCACTATGAAGAGGGACACTACCCCAACTGTGAATCCCAAGATAAGATAATGCATGACAATGTCAAGAACAATCGTTTTCAACACAACAAGGCGGGAGAAGGGAGGCTGAGATGTTTGTCTTTGTGGGATCAAGTCACGCAGATGCTTTGCTACTTCCTCCAAAATATGGAAAATTTGTTGGGTGACTCTGTCCCCCCGGATTTTGTGCCAGAGCTGACCGCACTGAAAGAAAAAAATGCAAAGTCTTTTCCAGTGAGTGTTGTTGAACATCACACTCCTGTCCCGGCACTCCTGTCTGGGACACTTCTGGTGCTTCCTCCAAAGATGGAAGATGTGCGGTCCACTTCATCCTCCCCGATTCTGCGTTGGTGCTGTTCGCACAGAACACCAATATAGCCGAAAGCCTTTCAAATATGTGTCTTTTCTAATACTCATAAGCGTAGAAACAGAGCAGCAAGAAATCTTCCTTTATCACCTCTCACACTAAATTTAAAGGTTTTTATCATATCACTATTCTGAGTGACTGGGGGGGTCCATCTGGCAAGTTTCAGAGGTAGCATCAAATTGAAGTTAAAGCCATTTCTTTGGAAATTGCATGTGACTGTTAAAGTATCCCAGAAATGTGTGGAAATCTATTGACCAACTGAGGATCGAACCAGCGACCATCAGCTTGGGAGGCGAGCACTCTCCGTCCATCTGTTTCTCACGGAGTAAAATTGTCTCCAAAAATATGAACCTGCAGTAAATTTGGGATTTTTTGGAAGTTGTTGTTTGAATCGGTGGAGAAGTGTTGTGGAAGCTGGCGAACAAAAATTGAGGCAGAACCAAAAGAAGAAGCTGTAGATGAATAAATGGTCTAGAACACGGGTGCCCATTACGTCCATCGCGAGCTACGCGTCGATCGCATAAACTTCACTTTGTGGGTGTCATATGACATCAGTCAGCTGACACTGAGCCCCCCTCCTGATTCGCTGTTGCTCCCGTGCAGCAAAGATGCAGATACGGAGATGCAACTCTCATCCTTATTATTCTGACTAAGGATCAAATAATTCAGAGGTAAGCCGCCTATACGGTGTCTACCACAAAAGTTAACCAGTGATGTAACAAAAATTGCTTTTGCGTCCTGAACTCCACCAGTAATGATCATGTTACCCATGTTTGCTCTGCTATTATTTCCCGATTAATTGAACAGTGACAGACCGCTGTACTCTACGCACCTTCATAATAGCTCCTTTAAACAGAAGGTTCTATTTTTCCGCTGAGCAGTGCTTTTACTGATTCACGGGTCTTTTTCATGTTGTTTCAGCGCCCCAAAATAGTGGCTAAAGTGCTATTCCCAAACATTTAAACACGTAACATATAAACGTTTTTATTGCTCAAATGTAATTTTGTGGGTAGAAATACGTAGGCGAGACAAAAAAAGGCCTCCATTTTTTGATTTCCTTCCAATAAATGTCGGGAGAGGTAATAACTCTGAGGACGGACGGCCTGTCACTGCCTGGTTTGGCCACAGATTTGGGGTTGTTCTCTCTTTCTGTGGCGTGCCCTTCCAAGGGCTCGTTGCACTTTGAGGTCTTGGTTTGTTGAACGAAGTGGTAATTAGCCCGGGACCTTGAAGCTCGCCGGGTCAAGTGGCAAACGAGTTATTTGGCAAAGAGGGATGTGCTGAAAGACGTCACGTCTGATGTCGTCCTTTCTGCGTGCGTTGAACGTTCTTCTCCCTCTGCCATTTGCCCACCGCTCGGTTTGTGTATGGCGATGATGAAAGCTATGCTTATGGCAAGACTGTGCTGAGGGCCGAATGCAAATTGTATCCTATTGAGAGGTTGGCAAGGAAGTCCACACAGGCCAACCACTGCGGTTTGGAGCTGCTTGGGGCTCTCCAGCTTGTGCCCTGCCGTTTGGCCACGGATGATGTAAAGAAATGGGATCTATCAACACTCCCTAAAACGAATACATACCTTACATTTCAGAAATACTGCAGACGCTGCATCGATCCGTCTGTCGATCTCACGCTCCAACCGTTCCTCACTCGTGAACAAGAACCCGAGATACTTGAACTCCTCCACCTGAGGCAAGACCTCACTCCCAACCCGGAGGGTACAGTCCACCCGTTTCCGACTGAGAACCATGGCCTCGGATTTGGAGGTGAGAGTTTCACACTCAGCTGCAAACCGCTCCACTAAACGCTGAAGGTCACAGCCTGATGAGGTCATAAGGACCACATCGTCTGCAAATAGCAGAGACGAGATCCTAAGGTCACCAAACTGGACTCCCTCAACGCCTTGACTGCGCCTAGAAATTCTGTCCATGAAGATTATGAACAGAATCGGTGACAAAGGGCAGCCTTGGCGAAGGCCAACGTTCACCGGAAACAAGCTGGACTTACTGCTGGCAATGCCAACCAGGCTCCTGCTTGGATTGTACAAGGACCGAATGGCACGTAGCATCATCCCATAGTGAGCTACCAAATATAGTAGACATACTAAGATACAATACAACATAATATAGACTCACACAAGTTAGCATTGGGAAAGGTCCTTGTTCCAGTTTCTGGACAGTTCTTCTTGCGGTGGCTACCATCCTGTCAGTGTAACGTAATGTAAGAATGCGTCTTCTGAATGCCTTGTTTTTGTATTTTGCTTGGTTTTTATTCTTGAAAATGCTTGATCTAGGCCAAAAAATATGCAGAATGTTATCAAATTTGCGTTCTTTTGACTAACAATAGGCCGTATTCAACCTCAACACGGTGATGATTGATTGGTATCGTTTGAAAAACAGTGATAGAATCAGCGGTGCCATTCAAAGCGTGAAGTTGTGAAGGACGTCTCCATTTGCGTCACGGTACAAGATGGGGTTCATGTTTCCCCCAATGAACCTCATCTCCTGAGTGCAGTCCCAGACCACACATACTGTAGGTACAGTATATCCAAGTTTCATTTCTATATAGTGTAGTAAAATGGTAGACATGATGGAAGGTGTGCACTAAATCTTCCGAAATACTGTTAAGTCGTATGGAAAGTCAACCCCCATGATGGTAATAACGACTTGATTGACACTGTGAGAGAGCTATTGCCTTGACAGTATGTGTGTGATTGTGGCTGTAGTTTGCAGCGGTATCATACTGAGAGCTGTTTCTAATATTTGGATTCTTGTGATTTTCAAGTCAGAGTTCTTGTGCTTTTGAGGAATAAACAAGAACAGACATCTTTATTTTGGAGGCCACGCTTGGCTTGTGCTTTGCGTGCATATGCGAGCAATTGAAACACCATCAGTTGGTGAACCACTAAATGAATAAAAACATCACTGCGCTTTGTTCCAAGAGTCCCGTTGCGCGGCATGCACTGCAGAGTGTTATTGGAGTTTAGTTCGGGATATGGGTACAGCAGGTATTACTGTAACTAATATAAGTCTCCCTACCAGATGAAGTTGATTGCTCTAATTTCCCATCATTTTTTCCCTTCTCTGCTGCGGAATTTGACACATTTGCGTGCCATCAAATAGCCGGCCACATTTCGGACACATATTAATGAATCAGCATGTGTTCAAGTACTTAATCTTTGCAAACGCTATGCGACTGCAACACGTTTCACAGATGTCGTTTTGTTTTCTTGATTTTGTTGTCTTTGTTTTGATGTGATTACAGCTTTTGCTCCCATGTATGACTTTTCACCAAGTTTCTGAGACTACGGTGGCGCTTCCAGGACCCCTGTGCATACTGTGTGTGTGTGTGGAGGGGGGGGAGGGGGGGGGGTGCTGCCTCCTGTTAGTTCCAGCGTAGCGTCCTGTCGGTTCTGTGGGACATCTGTGGCGTGCGTGATGGGCTTGGTGGAACGGTGCTCTGTTTGCGGAGTTAAACAGGCCCAGTCACGAGCCCCATCAGAGACGCCACCGGCACAAGTGGCCTTGTCTCGCTCGAGTGTTTGTGCCCACGCGCGTATGAAGACAATCAGCACTGCGCCAAAAATCTCACGCCACCTTTACATTAGCTGTATTTGCGATGCTATAATGCTATAATGCTATAATGGCGGTGTGTAACGTTTTTTTTTTGAGTGAGTGAGTGAGTGTTTTATTTCGAGCCACACAAAATACACAAAAACAGACCAAAGTGAAAATACACGTATAACAAAGAGAAAAAATATATATATACAGTTTATATACTGTATTATATATATATATATATATATATATATAT